>PISX010012591.1:0-60044 GCA_004024625.1 Mellivora capensis
ATCCTTCTTCCCAAACGTGCGGAAACTGAGGGTGCCCGCCTCTTAGAAGCAGTGTGTTCCCTGTGTCCTTCACCCGCCAAGTGCGTGGACACACGAGCTTGGGAAGAGGGCAGGACGTGCTGAGGGTTTCTTGGGGAAGGAGAGGGACGCGCTCGCTGCGCACCCAAGCAAATACCCTGCGGTCCTTACCAGACTCACAGGTCTTCCCTTCCTGCCTCACCGCCAGGGACTTCCTTCCCCAGCAGCCTGAAACGCCCTTGCAGCCCTTTCCTTCAGAGCGGCCCCTTCCCTCCCAGCCCATCCCAGCAGCTCCAGCCAGCTGCCTCCCCCCACCCCCGCCCACTGGCCCTCAGCACCAGCATGCCCGGGGCCCGCCGTGCGCCTCCGGAACAGCGGGGCTCCTGGGACTTCGTGTCGGTCTCTGCAAAATGCAGTTTCCTGATGCTGTGACCAGGTGCTCCGGGCTTTGCCGATTCCCGAAAGACCTTGAGTTGGGGAACATACCCCGTGGGGGCGTGAGGACGCCTGCATCCGAGGAGGGTGCGGTGGCGGGACAGAGCGGGTAGAAGTCGTGCCAGTGACCCGGAGGCTCGCGGGTTGGGCGTCCGCGTGGAAACAGTCCTGGTGCTCCCCGACTCAGGCGGTGCCCTGTGCTCTCTCACTTTCAGACTTCGGGCTGAGTAAGGAGGCCATCGACCACGACAAGAGAGCCTACTCGTTCTGCGGGACGATAGAGTACATGGCGCCCGAGGTGGTGAACCGGCGGGGACACACGCAGAGTGCCGACTGGTGGTCCTTCGGTGTGCTCATGGTAATGGGCGTCCCCGGTCCGAGGCAGCATCCCTTGTCACTGCTCCCCAGAGCCGGTCCCGTCCCCAGGGTGGCTCAGAGGTCTGGGAAGGAGCAGGGAAAACGGTGCTTGAAATGCGCACAGGCAGCGTGTCCCAGTGTGACCCACGGACAGGGAGGCCACCGTCCCTGCAGCCTCCTCCTCGGCCCCCCGAAATTTCCACTCCCGGGAAGCAGAACTGGGACGCAGGTAAGGACTCACGTGGATTGCGAGTCCGACCTTCTTTACACTTGAGTTTTTACAGGCTGAGCATGAAGATGGTAAGGGATGTGGGGATTTTCATATTAGAGACATTTTTCTTACGTCAAACACAAAATCCTTCTACTTGGTTACAAAAATTAACATGAGCCAAATGCACATGGAGTGAGACATTTTTACATCTACATCGAGAAACTTGAATTTGCTTGTGCACATTCACAGACAGACCTAGACACCACCTAGCCCGGGGGGTTCTGTGGTAATAGAAGTGGTGTTGGCTCCCTCTCCCTGTCCCAGATGGTCCCTCTCCTCCCTTCCCCCTGCCCTGTCCCTGCACCCATGCTCCCAGCCGGCACTGTGCCCGTGGCCCTCCGTGCTCCCCATGCCCTCCGTCCAGACCAACCTTTTGACGCCGGGAGGGTCACTCAGCGGCGTGAGGCCCGGCCCCGTGCGTCCCCAGCCCAGCTCCCATGAGTCCAGGCCACCTGCCTTGCCACCACACCACTGGCCTCACGTCCTGGATGCAACCCCCAGGACCGTGCCTGGAGGTGGGATTCAGAGGCGAACCTTAGCTTGGTTCTTTCTTGTGTCTTCTTGGCACTCTGACCGGTTGCTGTCATCAGTCTGTCGTCTTCTGTCGTGAAGACCCACCTCAGAACGTCTCCCCAGCACAGGCCTTCCCTCGGCACCCCATGACCTTCCGCGTGGACTCCCATCACAGACAACACTGCCCAGGCTCAGTGAGCTCCGTGCCCCGTGGGGGTGCGACACGGCTGTGGGCTCCCCAGCCTAACCTCCACCTGGGTCCCCTGCCCTTCCTTGTCCCAAAGCTATAGGAATGCTCTGGAGTTTGGGGAATATCACAGAGGTTGGTTCTTGGCTTTCCTAAGGGAGACCTGGTTCCAGTTACTGTGTGGCATCGTTGACACACCGGGGACTGTGGGTGCTGGGCATTTCTCACGGAACTGGTGGCATCATTTTTGTCGAAAGCACCCGCAGTCAGCGTCCTACAGCAGCTGGGGGAGCACGTGGCGCAGGTTCCAGCCCTGTGGTTTCACTCGGTGGCCGGAAGCAGGAGGAAGTCTTGCGGCACTCAGAGTTTGTAAGGCGCCTTCGCATTTTATCTGAACCAAAAACATCTCGACGTTACGTGAAGAGACTGTTCTCTCCGATTCTAGAAGTGGAACTAAGGCTCTTCAATGATTGGTTTAAGATCACATCATGGTTCTACAGCCACATCTTCATTTTGTCCTTGCCACCAAGCCCTTTGGCCCCAAGGGGCACGAACTTGCAGCCAGATGTCAGGATTCCTGCGTTCGGCACTTCCTGCACAACACCAGGAATGACTTCCAAATTGCCATTTGCAATGGAAGGATGGGTCTAGTGTGGCCTTTAGTGTCGTGTCTGAGCTTGGCTCCGGAGAGAGGTCAGTTGAGGGCATGTTGTGTTTACGAGGTGTCCTCCACTGGCTTTGTTAAAGCGGGGGAGAGCCGTGGAGGGGGCAGCCCAACGTACGAGCTCACGCTGGAGGGACCGCTGCCCATCCCTCGTGTTTCTCCACTGAGGAACTACACCTGTGTCCTCTGATGATCCCCAAGTGCCCTCCAGAGAGATCGTATGAAGACACCTACATTGATGGGGGAGATCCTTGTCCTTGAACAAAATCGAATGTCCGAAGTTAGGTATTTGTAACTGGACAAGAACGTAAGCCCAGTGATGGTCTCTGTCGCCACGGCAGGGCACTGGCATCTCCACACTGGTCTGGAGCTCAGTCTTTAGGAGGACGTGGGGTGCTGCGGTGTTCCGCGTGACAGCGCCTGGGGTGCTTCTCCCGTTCTCTGGCACCGAACGTGTGGGATGTCCACCGCAGCCGTCTGTGCCGATCGTCCATGCACGGCTGCACACCTAGAGCCGGTTCGGGGCTGCCGTTTCCAGCAGCCCCGTTTTCAGATTAAGACGCAGCTTGCTCTTGACTTCGTGTTTAAGGCTGTTGGTCAGCTGAATGGCCTCAAACTGTAGGCTCCCTTCTCTCTTACAGAGAAGCTTCTCAGTCCGCGGCTCCCAGCACCGTCTGGGCTCCTCTGCGTCAGGGCCCCAGGGCTGGCCCCTCTCTTCAGGTTCCTTGGATCCCTTTAGACAGAGTTTCAACCCCAGCGCTGTTGAGGTTTGGGGCTAGACGGTTCTTTGGGTGGAGGCTGTCCTATGCGTTGTAGGGTGGGAAGTGGCACCCCTTCCTCCACTCTGGCACCAGCCCCTCCAGTCCCGACCCCCAGAACTGTGCCCAGACATTGGGAAGTTTCCCCTGGGGGGCAGAGACGCTCCCAGTGGAGAACCACTGCTTTAGATTCACCGAAACATTTATCTCTCTGGAAATCCTGTAACCACTCACAGCGAAGCTTTCCCCGTCTCTTCGGGCTCCCTCCGTGCACTCAGCACCCTACCTTGGAGCTGACTTGTGAATGCATCCCCTGGGGCACCCCAGCTTCTGCGCTGGAGCATGAGACCCCACGGCAAGCATGGTTCATATTCGTTTGCCCGGGAAACCTTGGCCAGTCTCAGTTCCGTCCAGCGTCAGACCGAAACTCTTACTATCTATAATGTCCCAGGAAATCTCTCCAGAAGTGCCCTGATTTACTGACGTAGTTAAGTACTCAGAAGTTTCTTGCTGAGAAGAGAATACTGAAATGATGTCCTTTGTCCTTGTGGGATGGAAAGGGAACCCTTCAAGGGGCCGGAAGCGAAGCCAAAGCAGAGAGACACGTGTGGGCTGAGAAGGTGCATGGCTTCCCCATCAGCACCAGCACCGTCATCATCCTCATTACCGAGTAGCGGCCGTTGAACTCACACGTACGCCGCTGCGCTGGGTGTTCACGAGGGGTTCGGCATTTCCCACTGTGCTGCGTGGGGAAGAACGACGTAGAAGGCATGTGGGCAGGCTGGAGGGAGAGAAACACAAGGGATGGGCTCCTGGGCGCCGTAGTCCAAGCTGAGAAGCAATCAGTAGGCAAATGTGTGCAAGTTGCTGGTTGAGTCGTAGTAAATGGTTCCCCGACGCGCAGACTTTAGGACAGGCTCCTTTTTTGTAGCACTGAGCAGCACCTTCCTTGTTTCACGAGGCCTAAGAAGCATTTTCTTGAAATGGAATTTCATTCACAGTAGACTCAAGAAAGAACGGACAGAGGGGGAAGAGGATAGACCCAAAATAGGAAGAGAATGTTCTTTGCTAATAGGATTCTATTTTAAGAGGTATTTTAAGGGGCGCCTGGGTGGCTCAGTGGGTTAAGCCTCTGCCTTCGGCTCAGGTCATGATACCAGGGTCCTGGGATCGAGCCCCACATCGGGCTCTCTGCTCCGCGGGGAGCCTGCTTCCTCCTCTCTCTCTGCCTGCCTCTCTGCCTACTTGTGATCTCTGTCTATCAAATAAATAAATAAAAATTTTAAAAAAGAGGTATTTTAATTTCTGGGATCAACTTGCAAACTTTCATCCTGTTTTCGGGATGAGCCCCTCATCTGTTAGAGTGTTCTGCCTTTCAGTTTAGTCGAGTTTGTCTACTTTCCCATTCTCCCGGGGACTCTCTCGCTCCCAGTTTTTTTGACTTACGTCTTGACCGATCGCCCATGGTCTGTTCTGTGAGCCCGGGACAGATATGCAGCGAGCAGGAATCTTTAAATTTCTTTTAAAATGTTACTTTCCCAAAGCAAACCGAGAGGATTCGTAAAGCCTTAACCGCATGCATTTCTTTAATTTGTGATTTCACTCCTGGTCGCGCATCGCAAGGACAGCTCCAAATCTTAGGAAAGCTTTTATGTACATCCCAGTGTTACCTACAATAGCAGGAAATTGGAAGTGCTCTAAGTGTCCAACAACAAATAAACGTATGTTGGCACGCCCACATATAAAGTGATAGGATGAAGACTTTATAATCAGCATGGGAAGTTTTTATCTTATTCTGTGAAAGGTGAATATATAAAACCGTGTTTAAAAAAAAACCAAACCAGTTTCAAGAAAGTACTAGAAGGAAATTACGTGTTAATTGTGGCTTTCTTTGAATAATGGGATTCCGGGTTATGGTTCTGGTCTTTCTACTTCGACATGTTTCCCAAGATTTTCATAATGCAGAGGAAAAATACTATAGAATAAATTTTAAAGGGACAGAGACATGCTGCCAAAATCAAAAGTAAGACAAATGTAATAAGATCCTACAAATTCCTGCACTGAGGCTGTTTTCTTATATGTAGACCTTTGAACAATGTGGGGATGAGGAGCAACCCCTGAAGGTCGTCAGAAATCCATGTATAACTTTTGACTTCCCTCAAAATTAACTAACAATAGCCTGGTGTTGGCCAGAAGCCTTACAATAGCATAAACAGTAGATTAATCCACATTTTGTACATTTCTGTATCACATGCTGTATTCTGACCGTACGTAAGCTTGCGAAGGGACAGTGTTATTAGGAAAACCGTAAGAGCAAATACATTTACAGTATAGGACTGCATTTAGCAGAAAGAGACCCACACATACACGTGGGTATCTCACAGCTGTGCTGTTGGCACCTGTGTTGTTCACGGCTCCACAGTAATTTGGAGTGACACGAAGACACGGCCGGGGCCCGGGGCTGGGGCCCGTGTCCGTTAGGTCCGGTGCCCTGTGTCCAGGACGGATTTGGTGGTGCTGCCGGCCACGTATCTTCCTTCGGAAGGGGTCAGCAGGGCACGTGTCGCTAGGGGTTTTGTGTGGGAGAGAAGCCTTGCCCGGGGAAGGCTGACCCCCAGCCCCGTCTTTCTCACGGAGCCCGTCCTGCCAAAGGTCTACTTACTGTTTTCAGTGCGTGGCAGCCTGTATTGGAGGTGTTTTTGGTGCCGTCGTGTTTTCACCAGATGCTCCAAACGGACTGAAGTCATTCTGCCCTGGTCCCCTCCACAGCACCCACCGGAGAAGGACGGGGTCCTCCACCAGCCCCGCAGAAGCTGCCCAGCCCAACCGCCATCCCTGCACACCCCCTCTGTCTCCGCAGCGCCCAGCCCCTCCCCCACTGCAGTCTCATTACTCCTGGGTTCACTGCCCGTCCGCCTCCCCACTGGACTCGAGGCCGTTGTGCTCGCTCGTGGACGCCACGCGTGTCGGCCAGCACCTCGGCCTAGCGCATCGGGATTGGGGATGGATAAATGAACTTTGGTTGCATTTTGCCATCTGGGCTCTCTGCTATTACACGCGGGCAGTGTGGACTCTCACTTTCCCCGCTCTGTGTTGCTCTGCAGTTTGAGATGCTCACAGGATCGCTGCCGTTCCAGGGGAAGGACAGGAAGGAGACCATGGCCCTCATCCTCAAGTGAGTACGAGACACCTTCCCTTGGAGATCCGTTCAGTACTCGTTAGCGGCTCCTGATACCAGGAGCTTCCATCTTGGAGCCCAGGTCATCGAGTAGCCATTAGCAATCCCCATAAGAAGGATTCTTGGTGTTTTAATTACAGTGGACAGAGTGAATGGGATTGCTGAGGGGCCCTGATGACATCTTCCACCACAGATAACATTTTCCACCAGTGAAAACTGCTTACATTGTCCAGTGAAGGGATTTTAGGTGTGGTGATTAGTGACCTTCACAAACGAAGTACAGATTCAGAAGGGCAGAAGGAATAGGGGCTCCAGAGAGAACGAAAGAGGGGCGTCCTCTTTCTTTCTCTACCTCTTGACCCCATTTGTGCAGGTACCCAAGCTCTCTTGCCTGACGTTGGCAGGAATCCTGTTGCCTGTGTAACAGAATACAAACAAGTTTTCTGTTCGATTCTCAGGAAGAATCATTTTACCAGGCAAATGCATTTTGCTCTTAGGATTCTAGAAAGAAGCCTAAACCCAGTACTGGTCTCGCTACAACACCTCAGATGTGAGCAGGCTCCATCTCAGCGTGACGTCGGAGGGAGAGATCTGGGAGGAGGACACAGGAGCGTGGTGGGAGTAGGGCTGCTGCTGGGGAACGGGGACACCCCAGCCCCAGGTCGAGGTCCCCCTGCTGTGCGAGGATGTGGACTCCTGCACCAGAGAACGCGCCGTCAAGGTGCTGGTCCTCACAACCAGCTCTCTCAGTCACCGCCGATGGACTTCTGTGAGAGCAAGAGGCACCTAAGAAGCTTAAGTTTTCGTAGGTCACCCCATTGTTTAAAACGGAAGGAGAGAAGTTAGTGCAGGAAACCCCACAGAAAGGATTTGATCAGTGTCTTCCGGTGTCACGTGACCTTCGTTGGACCGACACGTACATGGCTGCAGTGTGTTATCTGGTGTTGACTTTCTCTGTTTCTCTGAATGTTAAGATCTTTACTTATTTCTAAAAGTAGAATAATTCCCTGCAGCTAATCCTAGTTGTGGGGGCAGCTGAGCGCTTCCGAACGGGCAGCATGTGCTCCCATGGGTCCTAAAGCATGATCTGAGGATCCCGGGGGTCTGAGACCCTGCTGGGGCCTCGCAAGCTCCTCCTGGGGCCGCTCCAATAGCTCGGCTACTCTAGGTGACGCCGGATAAACGCGGGGCGCATCTGTCCCTTGGTCGGTGTTTTTGTATTCTTTGTGCTCAGTGACACCCAGTAGTGCCATTGCTGGATCATAGGGCAGCTCTATTTTTACCTTCCTGAGGAACCTCCACACCGTTTTCTAAAATAGCTGCACCAGCTTGCACTCCCAGGAGGGCAGGAGGGTTCCCCTTCTCCACATCCTCCACACCCTTGCCCACTTGTTGTTTCTTCTGTTTTGGGTTTTAGTCTCTCTGACAGTGTGAGGTGACATCTTACTGTAGTTGTGGTTTCATTTCCCTGGTGATGAGTGATGTGGAGCATCTTTTCATGTGTCTGTCCACTCTCCGGTTTTTTCTTTGGAAGAACATCTATTCATGTCTTCTGCCCATTTTTTAAAATCGTCTTATTTGTCTGGGGTATGTTGAGTTGTATCTGTTCTTTATGTATTTTGGGTACTAACCCTTAATCAGATGCGCCAGTTGAAGACGTCTTCTCCTGTTCCATAGTTTGCCTTTTAGCTTTGTTGGTTCTTTCCTTCACTGTACAGAAGATTTTTGTTTTGAGACAATTCCAATAGTTTATTTTTGCTTTTATTTCCCTTGCCTTAGGACACACATCTCCTAAGGCAATGTTGCAAGGGCCAACGTCAGACCTTACGGCCTACACTCTCTTCAAGGATTTTTTATAGTTTCAGGTCTCACATTTAGGTCTTTCATTCCTTTTGAGTTTATTTTTGTGTGTGGTATAAGAAAATGGTCCAGTTTCATTCTTCTGCATGGTGCTGTCCGGTTTTCCCAATACCACGTGTTGAAGAGATGGTCTTTTTCCCGTTGGCTATTCTTTCCTGCTTTGTCAAAGATTAATTGACCATATAATTGTGGGTTTATTTCTGGGCTTTCTAGTTTGTTCCATTGAGCTATGTGTCTATTTTTGCGCCAGTACCGTACTGTTTGGATGACTACAGCTTTGTAATATAACTTGAAATCTGGAATAGTGATGCCTCCAGATTTGTTCTTCTTTTTTAAGATTGTTTTGGCAATTTGAGGTCTTTTGTGGTTCCACACAAATTTTAGGGTTTTTGTTCTAGTTCTGTGAAGTCCTAGATTTTTCTTCACAGTATTGCAACAGATTGAACACAGAGACAGATGAAAGGATCTGGCTGTTGGGCACCTGGTGGCTCAGTTGGTTGAGTGGTAAACTCTTTGGTTTCAGCTTGGGTCATGATCTCAGAGTCCTAGGATCAAGTCCTGCATCAGGCTCTGCGCTTAGTGCTGAATCTGCGAAAGCTTCTCTCTCCCTCTGCCTCTTCCCACCCCCCTGCACACACATGCTCTCTCTCTCTCAGATAAGTCAATCTTTAACAAAAAATGTATCTGGCTGTCTGTCATTTAATCCAGAAGAGATTCCCAAAATGTAAACAATAGCACTCTTCTAGCCAAAGCCTTTGTTGTTATTTTGGAAAATATAATTCAGTTCCATTAAAAATGTTACTTACGCTAATGGGATTTTTATTGTTTATTTTTAATGTTTGTATTATTTTTAAGTGAATTATTAAATAGCTACTATACAAAATTCTCCCGTAGAACCCACATAAACAGAAGCTCTTTGATGCCCTCCATGACTTCTAAAGTGTGAAGGAGCCCTAAGACCAAAGTCTGGGCGCTGCTGCTCTGGGTGTTGATGCGGACCGAGCAGGACCCCAGAGTGCCGGAGAAAACTCTGGTCATCCTTCCCATCCCAAACTCCAACTCTGTTTTGCAGAGCCAAGCTGGGCATGCCACAGTTCCTCAGCATGGAGGCCCAGAGTCTGCTGAGAGCCCTCTTCAAGCGGAACCCGTGCAACCGACTGGGTAAGAGTCCCATCACCCCGCATGCACCCCGCACACACCCTGCACGCACCCCACACACGGCAGGGGCTGCCCGCCGCCTGCTCCCCTCTTGTCTGGCTACACGTTTGTCCAAGTTCGCTGAAAGCGAAGGTCCTGAAGCAGGGGTACAAATACTGCCCTGTGTCCCTGCTCCAAGGACCTCCAAAACCCAGTTGCTGGCCAAGTCCTATGGGCTCTTTTCTGTAAGTCCCTGTTTCTACACAAAATGGTAGCACTTTTCACTTCCCTTTTAGAACCCCATAAACTAAGGACAGAACAGCTGAAAGCTGCTTCTTGTTTAATCCCTCTTAAATGAATAAATCTCAACATATATTAAAATCAAGATTTACATGAATATTACTTAAATACTAACACATTTTCAAAGTAATTCTTTGCAAAAGGTTCCCCTAGTTGCTTTTCAGTGGTGTTTCTCCTACAAATGAATGCTTGTGTAGACCGCCCACGAGTCACCCCAGCTGCTGAGTCATCCTTGCCCACTCGTGGGTCCTCACTTCTCGTCGTCACGGGCGCTGGTGCATGTGCCCAGCATAGTGACACGAGGTCAGTGACGGGTTGGCGCCTTCCGGGCGGAAGCAGATGCCGCGCAGAGTGCGGGCTGCGTGGGGACCTGGAGAACAAGGACACAGGCTTCGGGTTTCCGGCTGCACGGTGGCAAACACTGGCTAGTGGAACAGAGGGTGCGGCCCCCCCACCCCCCGCCACCATCGTCGTCGTCGAGACAGCAGATGGGGCGACATTTTAACACTGTGGCAAAACCCATCAGTACTTTAAACTATATACAATGCTTTACCCAGAAATTTTACTTCTAGAAGTCTATCGAGCATGTAAGTTACACATGTTAAAAAATACTTGTTGATTATCTTTCTGTTTAGCAAAGACCTGGAGATAAGGTGACTGTCCGTCAGTAAGGACACAATTGGGTAAACTACGGCCCGTCTGTACCAGACGTAGGGCACATTTAATGGAGTAAGCGGGGGGGCACCTGGGTGGCTCAGTGGGAGTCAGCCTCTCCCTCTGCCCTCTGCCCTCCATTCATGCTCGCTCGCTGTCCCTCTCTCAAATAAATAAATAACTAAATGGGACCAGCTGTCCCCCGGTGTCTCCACCGTGACGCGGTGGCATCTCGGTTGGGTAATTCTTTCTCGGGCACGACCATCTTGGACTGTAGGCTGTCAGGCAGCGTCCTGCTCTCTCCCCAGATGCCTCCCTCCCCCCGCCGTAGCAAAGCGAACTGTGTCTGGATGTGGCCCTGGGTCGGTGCCCCCACCGACCCCCGGGAGACCCACTGCTCCGTCAACCCTGCCTGCGGAGATGCCCAGGACGGAGCCACCCACATTGATGAGTTGCTGCAGAGTCTAAATGGATCCCAGAGCCGGCGTCTTCCAGGAGGTGTGGGGAGAGCCCCATGGGCCCTGCCCCGACACCCGCCTCGTACAGCCCCCAGACGGCATCTGCTAAAATGCCCACTGTCAGATGACTGATCACAACCAGCCGGCGTGATCACTGCACACGCCTCACGGGCCGCCCCAAACAGAGCCCCAGAGACCAGGCCCTAGAGGCAGGGGCCGCTCACTCTGGCCAGAGGCCTTCTGCAGACGGCAGCTGGGGTCACTGGGCTGCCGAGCCACCAGGGGCCAGCGGGGATGGCAGGGAGCCCTGAGGTCCAGGCGCGGGCACATGGCGGTCTCCACTGGGCTTTGCTCCACACTGACATCCAGAGGCTGATCGGGCGTATGTGGTTTGAGTCACAGTCTGGAGGAACCTTGAGCGAAACAGAATTCCTCCACCTTGCTGTTACCGTGCGCCTCAGCGAAGCCCCAGATGGGACCTAAAGACGCCAGCTAAGAATCATCCCGGGCCCTCCCATCCTGGCTCTGACCGGGACGAGGCCAGGGCCCCGATTCTGAATGACCCAGTTCCAGCAGGTGCCACGCCACATCCTTGGGAACTCCCTTTGCGTGGTCCCTGGTCATGTGTGCCCCACAAACAGCAGCTCCGGAGAGCCAGAAAGGCCTGTGCTCTCTCCACATCGATGGTCTCCCTGTATCTGCCGTGGGGCTGCCGCCAGCAAGGCCCCCATCACCACAGAGCCACCCTGTCCTGCGGGTGAGGGTCATAGGGACAGCAGGAGAACTCGGCCCCAGGAACACAGACGGGGAGTGAGGGTCCTGCGTCCGCCGCTCCGTCCGGGAAGTGCTGTCTTGCTGAACTTTTATCAAATCCTGTGGAGCCTGGCCTGGGGGCCTCCCCAAGAGAGAGCAGACCCTCCCCTTCATTGCTATGCTTTCTCGGGGGGAGGCGGCCGCGCTTCTCAATCGTGACAGGGAACCAAACAGCAATGTGTCCCTCGATTCTGTCTGTTCACCGTCACTCCCTCTAATTTGTCTCTAAAAGCCACACCAAGATCCTAATTGTTTGCCAATTTCTGATCTGACTCTCCGGATCGTGAATGAATTGATTACCTTTCATTACTGTCTCCGTCCGAGTGGGAGTAACTCTGAAGTACTCCCTCCCTGTCCCGGACCAGCCTGTGCGGTGCAGCTTGGCCAGTCTTCACCCGCAGATCGCCTGCTTCCGAGTCTAGAGTGCACAACAACGTCATCGCGAGTCGTTTCCACTCGTTTCTGGATCGCCCCCCACCGCAAGCCCACCCAGTCGGAGTCCCTGTGTTCTGTCGACTTCCAGATGCTGGGTCCCAACACCTGGAAGCACCTGTATTTTGATTCTGTGACTCCTTTCCCAGTGCTCTTCTCCCAGCCAGCATGGACACGGCCTCTGCGCACAGCCGGGGGGCAGCTCTCCTGTTCCTCTGCCCCCGTGGTTCTTTAACCAACCAGCTTCCCAGGCCTCGGTTCCCCGGGGAGGACTGCACTGAGAAAATCATTATCTCACTGAAATCCTCAGGAGAGGCGTCCAGGTAGGGAAAGGGAGACGCTCAGATTTGCTCATGAGGGAGGTATACCTGTAAGAATTACTTATAGTTGCAAAGCACAGAGCGCCTCACTTTATTTAAGCCAACAACTTAATTTGTCAAACTGCGGTCTGTGTTTCTTGCAGTGACAAGTCACAGGGGGGTGCAGGGTTAGAAGCGCTGGCCGGGCAGCCAAACCTTAGTTATCAAAAGCCCAGATCTGCTTATCTTTTTAGTTTACCATCCTTAGGGCATTGCCTTTTCATCCTCATGAGTGGTGCCTTGTGATCACAAAGTGGCTGCCACAGCTCCAGAGGTCGCGTTTGGTTGAAAGGAGGTAATGGATGAGGCAGCTACGTCTGCCTCTCTTACCAGGAAGGCAAAGCTTTCCCCAAACCCTGGGACTTCCCCGTACTTCTTGCTGACTAGAAACTATTGAATGGAACTTCTAACTAAAAGTGGGGGGGAAAGTATCAGGATACAAGGAATGGGAGATTGGAAGTGGTTGTCTTATTAGCCGGCCTCCCCGGTCAGCTGTGGGGGTATTCAGTAAAGACGAGCGCGCTTGAGTGAGGTTCGGTGCCTGGCCAGCACCTCCAACCCAGTTTCCCACTCCTCTCCATGGCCCTTACGGACCCGTTAGTAGGGAGGAGAGGGAGTGTGTAGTATGTCATCTAGAAATAATACACACCTGCGTGGGGCTCCCCAGTGCCTTCTAGGCTCTGGGTCTGGCGACACAGTGGAGCACCACCACGGTCCTCCTTCTCACGGGGCTGCAGTGCAGCAGAAGAGAGAGACTGGCGTTCGCCAAGGAAACAGCAAACGGAGAGAGAGGAAGAAGGTGGAGCTCATCGAACAGGAGAGAGGCTTGCTGGAATGTGGACGACAGCAAGTGTGGTCAGAGTGTGGGCAAGAGAGGGGGACTCGTGAGGAGCCCCGGGAGGCAGCACTGGGCCGACGGGCAGAGGGCGGCAATGCCAGGACCGCGTGCTGCCTGGCACTTAACTTGCTGAGTGACCTCGAGCAGATGGATGCCCCTTTCTGGGCTGGCTTCCCTGTCTGCAAGCTGAGGGGACGGCAGTGCCTACTTCGTAGCACGGTCAGAAAGATGGAAAGAGCTGGAACCGTGCCTGGCGTGCAGGACACAAATCCACACAGATGCAGAGAGAATCGGCGCGCCCGGGTCCAGGGTGAGGGGTCGCATCCGGACCACTTGGCCATGCTGCTTCCTTGGATGACGTGGTCAAGACCAAGTTCTCGGGTCCGCTCAAACCAGTCCTCGGAGCCATGCCAAGCCAACGGTTTAAACCCTGAGTGAATGAAATCTTTAAGGGACCTACTTCAAAGTGGTGAAAAATGACGTGTGGATACTGAGTAAGCGGTGAGGAGGTAAGAAGCAGACCTCGTGTTCACGTCCCCGTGGGACGGCCTGGACATGACGGCGTGCGGCCGGGAGCTCGGGGGTGCGAGGGCGGGGGCGGGAAGCGAGCTTGTTCTGAACGTGACCACGAATCCGACGTGAGCGGCGCCTGGCTGCCCCAGCTGGGGAACGTGGGACTCTGGATCTCAGGGTCCTGAGTTCCTGCCCCACATTTCAGAGGTGACACTTAAAAAAATTAAAATTGAAAATTGAAAAAAGAGAATTTGTAGGGGTGCCATGTGGCCCAGAAACAGCAGAGCAAACACTTCGGTGACGTCTCAGAGCTTTTGATGGGGCAGCTGGCGGGCGGGGGCTGGACGGCTCGGCCGGTAGAGCTTGGACTCTTGGTCTTCTCGGGGTTGTGAGTTCGAGCCCCACGTCGGGAATGTGCCTACTTAGACGGAGGGATGGAGGGAGGGAGGGGTGCCCACATGCAGCTGGGCTGTGATGGGCCTCCAGTTCCCCCCTCCAGATCCCCCGTCCAGTTTCCCCCTCCAGTTTCCCCCTCCAGTTTCCCCCTCCAGTTCCCCCCTCCAGTTTCCCCCTCCAGTTTCGCAGGCACCCCCAGCCCCGCCGTGGGGAGTCCAGCCTGCCCTGCCCCATCCCTGACGCTGTTACAGGCCTGCGGGGCAGAACGTGGCTTCTGTGGGCTGGGAGGCCGGTGAGCAGAGGCCCTTCCCGCAGGAGGAAGGCCTTGGGAGGCGCTCTGGGCACCCCCCAGCCCCTCAGGCTGCTGTGCAGAAGCTCTCAGAGGTCATGACACCAGGGGTTTGTTCTGATGCTCGTGTCTGCTTTGTCTTCGGGACAGGCGCTGGCGTCGACGGAGTGGAGGAGATCAAGCGGCACCCTTTCTTTGGGACCATAGACTGGAACGTAAGTCGCCCGGCGCCATGCCCAGCTCACGCGGGTGACAAGGAGGTGAGGTGCCGGGTGCACCAGCTTGGTGCAGACCAGAGGGGCCCGTGGCCCTGTCCCCTGGCCGGGCTGCCCTCTCAGGGGCCTTTGGAACACCTGGCATTTTGTAGGCATAGACCAGGGCCCGCCCTTGCTGCAGCACTGGGCCTGAGAGCCCTTTAACACTTCAGAGACAGCTTCCGATGACCCCGCAGCCGCTCCCACCACTAAGGACAGAGCGGGGATCACCGTCGCTCAGAGAGAGGGTGCAGGAGCCCCTCAGGTCGCTGGGCCGCTGGGTGCTGCTTCTCTGGTTTTCAGGGCCCCTGGGGGGTTCTCCAGGCTGCGGGGTCACTGGGTCTCTGGGTCCCTGGGGGTCTCCAGGCTGCGGGGTCACTGGGTCTCTGGGTCCCTGGGGGTCTCCAGGCCACTGGGCCATGCTGCACAGGCCTCTTCCGTGCTGAGGGCCTGGCATCTCAGGCTCTGGGCGGCCCTCCCGGTCTCTGGTTTTGGGCTCAGGCCTACGCAGCTGGCGCTCTCATAGATTCATGTAAGAAAACAAACATCCAGACTGTTAAAGACAAAGTTACTGGCCACACTTGTTAGTGACAAGGAGGACTTCCGTGGTGATGCATTCAGGGACCACAGGTTCAGGCTCTGCCGTCGGGGGGAGAGATGGGACTCAGGTCTGAGCAGCCGGGGTGGTGGGATTTATAGCAGGGCGGGGGTGTAGGTCTGAGGGGCTCTGGCTGAAGCGTCCTCGCAGGCCTTCTGCCGGTCGCAGACCTGGGGCCCAAATGTCCCTGGGTAGGGGAGGGGGCCCATCACACGTCCAACCTCTGCTTCCTTCTCCGGGCCGACGCCACGCCGCCGCTGGCCGCTGGCCAGGGGGTCCCGAGTCTCACTGCCACCAGCTGCTCGGAGCTGCCTCGGGACCCGTCAGCATGGGGAGCGGCCACTGCTGGGCCTTGTGTGCAGGGAGGGTGTCCGTTCGCAGATGGCAGTGTCTTCTGGTCCTTTCCTGAGGTGCACACAGCAGGCATATCCGGGGCTTCGTGTCCCGAGCTAATTAACCTTGGGAGATGCTACCAGGGTACGCACATATATGACGTCAGCGTCCTCCCCAAGACGGAGGCTGCGAGCTGTGTTAGCCTTTGCTCCCTGTCTTTGTTCCTCAGCGAGTTCCGGCGGCGGCGGCACCGGAACAGCCCGCCCAGCCCCCAGGCTCACCACCCCAAGAAGGTGCTGCCCCAAAGCTGGATGGAACCGGCTGTTCCCAGAGCTGTTCCCAGAGCTGTTCCCAGGGCTCAGGAGGGGCTGCTTGCAAGCTCTGTGGACAGATGCTTCTCTTAGCCAAGAAGGGGTGCCCCCCCGAAGACGGGGTCGTTTGGAGGGGGCGCCAAGACAGCCCTGTGGAATGCTTGGAATTTTCACAGCGCCATGATGACCTTGAACACTACACAGGCTGGGCTAACGTGCGTCCTGGGAAGCCCAGGTCACCATGGGAGCTTGGAGCAGAAGCCCGGCGACTTCCTGCGGCCTTAGGAGCCGCACCGGCGGGAATGCCTCGGGGAGACCAGCCCCGGTGTGCATGGCTCATCTCATCTCTTCTGGGGCCAGGTCCCTGCCAGTGCGAACATGGTCACTGGAGGTCTGCACCAAGAAGGTGGTGTGTTGTACTATTTCAAAGTAATCAGACTGGAATCGGACTTTCATTGCTTTTAGCGTTTAATTCCATTTCGTTCCTGAGACAGGCCCTTCAGATTCATGGGGACCAACCACATTCACTGTCACTTCCCCATCTGCCTGCAGATGGTGAGGCAGGGACAGAGAGGGATGGAAAGATTTCATTCCTTCCCCGGCCCTGAATGCAAGCAGCCAGGGGAATGGTTAAGGGAGAAGAGACCTGAGTCACCAGTTTTGTGAAAATTCGTTTATTTCCTAAATAGTACTTGGCACTTGCCCGTGTCCAGGTGAGCGAGCAGAGGGTCCACGCTGTGGCAGTGGAAAAACACAGCCGTCCTCCGGCCTCGACAGCGGACGGAAGCGGCGTGTGCGGTGAGCGTGACCCATCGGAGAGCGGAGGCGGGAGCTGACGGGTGAGGCGAGACGCTCCTAGCAGAGCTCTCCTCGGGACCGCAGCCTTGTCTGTGCTGCTGCGGGCTTCCTGGGGAGCAGGAGTGTCCCCGACCCCCGTCTCCACCCTCCCTACCCGCCCGTGAGCTGCGAGCCGCCGGCTGCCACGGCCAGCCTCGGGCCCCAGTCACCGAGCGAGCGGCAGACCCATGCCGGGCAAAGCGGACACGAAAACACAAGGCATCGGCCGGTGTCCAGGGGCTAATGTTCCTAACTCCCCGTCCCGATGTGCCCACTCTGTTTCAGCAGCTTAGTTAAGAGAACCACAGCGCAGTAGCGTTGGCAAAAACTGTGGCTACCGGAGGCTCCCGTGCCCGGCGAGCCTGGCCGCACGAAGGCCTCCCCGGACCCGTTTGCTTTCTGCCGGGGCGCGCGAACCCAGCACCTGCCTCGGGATCCGCCCGGAGAGTGTAAGACATTTATCTCACTGTCTGCTTCCCTCTGTGACCCAGAACTGCCGGGAGAAAGTTTCAGGTGACCTGCCGGAGGGGAATGCGGGGGTGGGGGCCGCTGCCCGCGGCCGTCAGCTCTGCCACGGACTGGTCAGCGTCTGCAAAGCCGAGCGAACACGCGTCCGCTGGGGACTGGCTCTTCCTGAACGCCGCTCGGTCTCCTGAACCAAATGAGAAATGACAGTTACGGCCCCGAGCCCTCGGCAGGGGTCACGGGGTGCCCCACACGCAGGCCACGTTTACTCTGCCCGTCGCCGCGGGAGAGTTCATCGCTGCAGGCCACGGGATCCCCTCGCACGCCCAGGAGGGCCCCTCGCCGTGGGCCTGACACCTGCTGGCGGAGGCTGGGACTTCGCTGAACCGTTCAGGACCCGTCATCGTGACGACTTTTATGAAGGCTACAAGCTTGTGTTCGCTGAGGTTCTCTTTCCATTTCTGAACCTTCCAAGCGCACCGTCAGTGGTTCCTCGGAGCTCTGGAAGGGACGCCCGGGGAAACCAAGGCACGAGGCAGTGAGAAGAGAGCCCGGGGTCTGTGCATGAGGGGGCAGCGTGTGCCAGAGCCCCCGCCCGGCCACTCATGTGTACCAGCAGCAGCAGAGGGAAGTCTTCCTGCCCACAAACCTGCGCTGAGTGGATTTTAGGGGTTCGGTTCTCGGGAGCAGCTGGCCGCTGGCCAGGATCTCAGCGCCTGTGTCGGGGGAGAGGGAGCTCCTCCCACTGCTCGGTGGAAAGATTTCCATGACTTTCATCCCACGTTAAATACGCCAGCAGAGCTTCTCCTTTCACAGAGCCCGATGGGACCCTCCGTCCGGTGGCTACCCGCTCCCCGGCTCTGCACTTTCTCAGTCCAGACGCCGTGGCTGGAGAGGCTTTCAGCGGGGGGATCCCCTATAGACAGAGTCCAGCCGCGTGGGCCACCAACCCATCAGATCCCCCTGGGTGCACTGGGGCCATCTGAATTCTCCCTGTTACCCCTACGAGCCAGGTGCCACTCCCCATTACTTCTGCAGTGCTGTTTCAGGAGTGATCTACAGCTGTGCCCTTTCCTATCTAGAGAATGTTAATTTTGAGATGTCTGGAGCCAAAACTGCCTGCAGAAAGCAGATGTGAGGTCCGTGACCTTGAGCTAGAAGCAGCTTCCTACGGCATTACCCAGTCACCGTTCTCACTGCGCCCCTGGTTCTCCCGTCATTGGAAGGTCGTCCCGGTATAAATAGGCCTGGCGCACCTGCTCGGAGCCTCCGGAGTATCCTGGCCTGATGTGTGACCCGTTCCCCTGTGGCTACGACTAGTGTCATCCTCAGATCCGGGGACAAGCGAGACGATTTAAAATGGTGCCTGGTGAATTTGATCATGCGACTGCATTCTCTTTCCATCAGTGTGGGATGGATTGTTCTAGAGGCTCAGAGAGGGGGATCTGGGTCAGAAGGGCAATGCATCTCATCAAGCTCTGAGCCCACACAAAATGCTGCTGCCAGTTGTTCCCGATTTAACCGCGGCTCACGCTGCAAAATGAGAAGCAAGGTGACCTTTTCCCTAAAACCTCAAACCCTCTCCTGGGTTTAGACTCAGGGGAAGAAAGCTTGTGTAATAATTACACATTCCAAAAGTTTACCCAGTAACAGGAAGAAACTGACCGGTCTTTAAGACCGCATAAGGGAGCCGTCCAGTGTGGAGGGCACCGGGTGCCTTAGGCAGCCCTTTGCTCCCTGTTGGGAACCAGGATGAAACCGCAGCCTCCTCAGGGACCCGGAGGGTGGGGTTCTGGGGCCGCCCTTGCACAGGCCATGCTCATAGGCAGATCGAGACCAGGGACCGGTGTTCTGGGGGCCGAGGGACCTGCAAGGGAAGCCCTTGGTGGGCTCTCCCACACTCTCCCTTCCATCAGTTAGGATCTTCTTAATGAAACACCAGCTTACAGAGGCGATTCGAAAGCACGAGGAAAAGCAGGCGTGCACGTGCACAAGGCCCAGTGAAGTCCGGGTCTCCCGGTGCCGTAATCGCGCCATACGATGGCTGGCATCTGTGACTGGTCTAGGGGAAATGCCCCGGGCTGGGTGTGTGGTGGGAAGGAGGGAACTGGGACTCTGCACTGCGCCAACAGGCATAAGCGTCCTGGGGCGGGGGAAGCCAAGAGGTAGCATGTCCGTGTCTGTTCCCTGAGTTATCACTAAATCCTTGAGTTGAAGGGTGCAGTCGTCTCCACCCTGACAGAGTGCACGACCCCTGCCGGGGGACAGACGCGGTTCTGAATTCCTTCTCTCTACGGTGAAGACTTGCAAAGTGGGAAGCGGTGTCTTCCCAGGAGGTCTACCTGGACCACTGTGCTGCTCGCGGGGGGCGAGGAAGAAGTCTGGGGCAAAGCATGTGGCCCTGAGGGTCAGCTTGGTCAGACAAGGCACCTGTGCTTTCTTGGGCCACTTGGACTTTCAAAGGCTTGCGATCCTCCTTCGTGGGAGGGAGGGCTGGAGGGACGGCAGGACAAGGAGCAGACTTGGGCAGGCTTCTGCAGGGAGGGACAGAAGTTGGGAAGTCACCTTGACGTCCCCGCCCTGCTTCTTATCAAAGCTGGTGCACAGTTATATTGGTGGGGGTCGGTTGGGAAGCAGGGCTCCTGGGTGTCCCAAGCACAGCAGAGGGGTGACGGCCTCTACCCGCTGGGCGCCTGCACACCCACCCAGTGTGTGCCTCCACACCGCCGGTGCCTCCAGGTGCCACCATGTTCCATCGTGGAGCAAAACTGACTCGGCTGAAAAGCCTGAGGCTGGGGACAGGTCTTGGCCTCCTGCTCCCAGGGGTCCCTGTGTTGGTGGAGCTGGGGCCAGAAGAGGAGCTGAAATGTATGACCTCCAGCTTCAAGGGCAAACGCCTCTCCTCTCGTTTGGATTAAGTAACAGCCAGTACTGTGTGCACATAAATGAATGTTCATAAAGTGGGAGATGGGGCTCTGGTTGAGATGTCCCCCCACCTCTGGGGCTCTGGTCGTCATGTCCCCCCACCTCTGGGGCTCTGGCTAAGATGTTCCCCCACCTCTGGGGCTCTGGTTGACATGTCCCCCCACTGCTCCCTCCTGCTCCCTCTGCCCCCCAGCCCTCCCCACCCCCCCCCAATAGCAAGAGATCGCATGACTGCCCTGGGAGAGGATGTGAGTTTTCCTAGAGCAGGACAGATACTGATTTAACATTGGGAGCATCACTGGTGTGAGCAAGAAGGGTCTGAGCCCCACAGGGCTGCGCCTGGGCCACGGCCTTGGTAACAGCAGCATTTCAATCGGAGCGCACAGCTCACTTGTCCTCATGCGATTTCCTCTGACAGGTGCATACATCAGGGGAGTTTGTTCCCACCCCAGAGTGCGTCACTGCGGAAAGTAGCGTCTTTCTATTTCTGGAAAGAGCTTACAGAGTAAATCAATTCCTAATGAAATCTATTCCCCCGGGCAAGAAATGAGCAGATCATCGAGGGTGGACATTGTCCTCTGGCGGCTCCAGGGGCACGCCCGGAGCTCCGTCCTGTGCACGCCTGCGGCTCGTTAAACCAGGGGGGAGCCCGGCGGTCACTGCTGGACACAGCTTTTGTTCTAGCCATCGCTCCTGGCAGTTCCCACCGCCGCCTCGGCTTCCAGAAGGGAATCCCCAGCAGGGATCAGGGCCTCGTGCCCTCCTGCCCGTTCTGGACCTTCCCTCACTGTGAGTGCAGCTGTATCGGGGAGGTCAGGATGCCCAGGTCCTCCCCCTGCTGCCCCCCCCCACTCCTGACCTCGCACAGCTCAGCCAACCTGTCTTAGCCTGGGTTTCCTTGTCTGTAAAGACAGGCAGATAAAAGCTGCTTTTCTGTGTTATGAAGAGATTTAGCACAGATCGGATGGGGGCCACTGCGACCGTTTTCTGACCCATCAGGGTCCCTGGCTCCAGGCCTGCTGAGCAGAAGCTCCAAGAAAGGGCCTGGGGGTCCCCTCTGATCAGGCAGAACTGGGAAAACTTGTGCTAAACGTTTGCAGCCAGACCCCTTTCCTGGTGTCCGCGCCCTGCTGCCCACGCACCAACCCACCAGGCTCTCGGCACGCCGGCCAGCGCCACGACTTTCACGCCCAGGGCACACTGAGCGACCCAGGACAGGGACGTTCTGAAGTCCCCGCTGTGGCTGCCACCTCCCCCCAGCCTCAGTCAGGGTGGCAGCCTGAGGCCCCCGAGCCTCTCCATCACCTCCCTGACGGGCCCCCACTTCCCCCACCTGCCCACACCCCCTTCTTGCCCATCTGTGGCTTTATCCACCTCGCTCCCAGGCCTGCTTCCACACCGGAGTCTCCCTGAAGTTGCATCTCCCCAGAACAATACATTGTTGCCTTGCCTGACAACATCACCGGGGTGGAAGGCGTTTTCAAGAAGGCCAACGTCAGGGACGCCTGGGTGGCTCAGTTGGTTGAGCGGCTGCCTTCGGCTCAGGTCATGATCCCAGCGTCCTGGGATCGAGTCCCACATGGGGCTTCTTGCTCGGCAGGGAGCCTGCTTCTCCCTCTGTCTGCCTGTGCTTGCTCATTCTCCCTCTCTCTCTGACAAATAAATAAAAAAAATAAAAAAAAAAAAGAAGGCCAGCGTCGGAGTGAAGTGGTGGGGGGCGTGGCGTTTCTGTGCAGCAAAGGTCAGGCCATTCTGCAGAAGCGTGAGTCTCCGTTTGGAGACTTGGAAGTGCCGGTCATGGGATCTAGGCTGTGTGTGAGGAAGGACCTGGCTCGTTCTAGCTGGGGGCCATCCCGGCATCCCCGAGGCGCTGGCCCCACAGTGGGCAGGGCAGGGCAGGGAGGAGGGTGCCAAGCAGCGGGGCTCTTCCCTGCTGTTCCTGGGGGGGTGGGAGTGGTTAGACATGCTGTCCTATCACACTGGACCTGAAGAAAAAAATTCAGAAAAACATTCTGCCCCCAAAAAGGCTGAGAACTTCATACTGCCCTCAGTGGAGAATATGTAGCAGGTGTCCAACCCCTCATGGTTCAGTCATGGCTTTGGTGGCATCGAGCTCTATCCTGCACCTTCCGTGATACCAACACGTAACAGACTTGGCGCTCTGCGTGTGTTCGTGTGTCCCGGGGAGCCGGCCACAGGTGCGAGGCCTGTCTCCCTCCCCCGCGGCCGGCTCTGCTGTCCCACATCGTCTTCCCCAGGTGGTCCACGGTCCTCAGCGTCTGGTCTTGCTCTCCCCGCAGAAGCTGTACAGGAAGGAGATCAAGCCGCCCTTCAAACCAGCGGTGGGCAGGCCCGAGGACACCTTCCACTTTGACCCCGAGTTCACAGCACGGACGCCCACAGGTGTGTGCCGGCCGCGAGGGCGAGCCAGCCCAGACTTCTGTCCCAGTGCGGGTTCTCCTCCCCGGCCAGTTAGGGACGCGACTTAGCCCGAGGGTCTGGCGTTCTGGAACACTTCCACGGAGGGTGGGAGGGTGTGGGTCGGCCTGTTTGACTTCCTTGTTCTCTCGTCTCCACCTTCAAGCTTTAGGTGAGGGAACCGATTCTCAGTCCCCCACCCGGGTGACATCTGGCTCGGAGTCCCCCAGGGTTCTGTCGACCCCCCTCCTGCTGTCTCCAGTTCTGAGCTGCGTTCCGGGGGCCGCTCCTCTCAGGCACGCACAAGCAGGGAACCTCCGGGCAGTGCAAGCCCCTCCCGCAGTCAGAGGGTTTGGGGGAGGGGAAGGCTGCCCACCACGTCTGGGCGGTGTGAGCCGCAGATGGCCAGCAGACACTTCGGTTCCCGGGGAGGGCTCTCTTCCCGGCTGGCACACGGCCTGCCCCGGCCCTATTCCGTGCTCAAGGAGGAAGAGCGTGGTCCCTGCTGTCTCGCCCACTTCTTACAAGGATGCCAGGGCCATTGGATCAGGTCTCCTGACCTCATTTAACCTTCATGACTTGCCGAAAGACCTCATCTCCAAAGACAGGCACGCGGAGGGGTCGGGCTTCAAACTACGAATTTTGGGGCAACATGGTCAGTCCATGCGTAGTGTATGTTACAATATGGTGTTACGTGAAGAAAATAAAAAGAGATCTCCTATCTATGGGGGTTCTTACTACTTCTGAACCTGAAATTTCCTATGATTTTTAGGGATAATCATGAAACAAATAGATGGTCAGATACAAAACGCTACGTGGAGAAACTTGGAAGAGAGATTCCACTTTGTTGCCTTTGAGTTGAGCTGTGGGTGCTGGGAAATAAATTCCCACCGTGCTAGACTAGGGAAGCTTAATTAAAACCTAGAAGCTTCGCTAAGTAGTTTTTAGAATCTGAAAACTATGTGCTGCGGGCGGCAGAGCTGAGGCGTGGCAGGCGCCAGGTCGCTCCAGACCCAGGGCTCCGCGCCCCTGCTTGCTTCCCACCGTCTGCCTTTGTCCTGCACAGAATTTCGGCTTTGAGGTCTGCCTTCTGAAAATGCCCTGCTTACCACGCCCTGCCTTGAGGGTCTCCACCAAAGCCCAGGGGATCCAACAACCTTAAGCAGTCTTCAACCCCCAGGGCACTCTGGCGTCCTCCTTAGGGCTTTAGATAAGAATCCCAGCTTATCCTAGAGAATTAGCCGCAGCCCAGCTCATGGCTGGGGCGGAGCCTAGCCCAAGAGGCTCATTTACAGCTGCTGGGGAGTGTGTGTGCTTTTGGGGGGACAGCAGGTCTATTAACTTGAACTGATGCATTTTCATTCGTGAATGGAGACTTTGCAGATCAGGTACGCACTGCCTCTGAATGAGGGGTGCAGAGCACATTGCCATGCCTACTGCACCAGGGCTGCCTCCCCCTGCACGGACCAAGCCGTGGCGGACAGGCTCAGGCTGATCGGCTGGGGCTCAGGTGGGTCTTCACGGCGTTACCACCACTGCCCACATTCGGTGGGTGCCGATGACAGGCCTAAGTGACAAGTGGCATAAGTAGAATTTAACACGCTTGAGAATCGTGCAGGGGTGCTGATTTTCGGTGCAGTACTTAAAAAGCAGACACATCAGTTGGATAAGAGAAAATCTAAAACTCTGATGATTCCGTGGGTATTTCTGACGAGTATGTTTGAGGGCTTTTTAAATTTCATCTGGGCGCTCTCACCAGTCCGCGCTCCAGTGGGCAGCGGATTCATGCACGTCGACATCGAGGAGATGGAAACCAGCTTTAGCACTGGCTTAAGCTTAAAAAGAAAAAAACCGTAAGCCCAGCACAGGCGCTCCCAGTCCATAGGCAGGATCTCACCGACAGGATGTGGATTATCCACTCTTTCACAGTTCCCTTGCTGCCGTTACCCTTCAGCACAGCCACGCACTGAGCTCGTGTGCTTAGAAAGTTCTCCCTCTTACTAACGTTTAAGTGGAAAGAACGATTTTTCTGTGTCCTTGGCACTTCAGTGACTGCCCAGCACAAAGGCAAACTGCGCGCTGTCATAAATTAAGCAGAAGTGGTTGGAGAATTCCAACCAGGGAGCCCCTCCCGGAAGCTGAGCAGTCTCGTTGTTGCCTGCAGACTCCCCCGGCGTGCCCCCCAGCGCCAACGCGCACCATCTCTTCAGAGGATTCAGTTTTGTGGCCTCAAGTCTGGTCCAGGAGCCCTCACAGCAGGATCTGCACAAAGCCGCGGTTCACCCCATCGTGCAGGTAATCCCCGTACTGCCAGCTTCACGTGCCTCTGCCAGGTGTGGGCAGCGAGGCTCCAGCCCTGTGTCCCACGTGGACTGAGAGCCAGGCTGGGTCCGGGGTGCTGGTGCCAGGGGCAAGGGGACCAGCTCTGTTCCCGCCCTCCCGGGCGTCCCTGAGTCTCCTGGTGAGCAGAGCTGTGCCTCCCACCCTCACTCCACTTCCATCTTCATGAAGGGGAAAGAGTTCTGGTCAGAATGTCCCTGGGGCGTGTCCGTGGCTGGGGCCCCCACAGGGGTCAGACAGGGGTGTCCTCGCCGTGTGGATCGAGTCAGCACCCCCAAGAGACGGTTGGCTTTGCGGGAGCCACTTCCTCTTGTGAAATGTAGTTTTGGGGAGATTGATTCAGATGACATTTTTAGGAGTTTTCCACCTAATAAGTATAACCAGATGCGGAGAATTCTTTTTTTTTTTAATTTATCTGACAGAGAGAGGTCACAAGTAGGCAGAGAGGCAGGCAGAGAGAGAGAGAGAGAGAGGAGGAAGCAGGCTCCCCGCCCAGCAGAGAGCCCAATGCGGGACTCAATCCCAGGATCCTGAGATCATGACCTGAGCTGAAGACAGAGGCCCAACCCACTGAGCCACCCGGGTGCCCCCGGAGAATTCTAAGAAGGAATTGTGATTGTATTTTATTTAAGGACAAAGTCAGGGAAAGTGAGGTGGTGTTAGATTTCCATGTATCTTTCTCCAGGGCCTTTAGGGCTAAGTGGTGGTTTTCTGTCTGTGCGTGGGGTGGAGGCTCGTGCCCATGGCAGACGGAGGCTGCAGTGGGACATCACAGGGTATGAGGCCCCTTAGATGTGGACAGCAGACACTGCTTGGCCTCAAGCATCAGAGCCACACACCCATTGTCGGCGCCTCCTGTGCTCCCGCCTCCGGAGTCTCAGACTCTGTGTCATATGGTCTGAAAATTAAGCTCATGCCCGGAGGTTAGGCTTTAGATCTGGAGTCATTGCTGACCAGCCACGTGACCTTCACGATCCCATTATCTCGGTGAGCACCAGTGTGCCATCCGGGCCCTCCCTTGCTGCCCATGCCCTGGGCGCCTCTGCCGAGCGAGCCCTCACAGCAGCCCCGTCCGGGGTCTCTCCACAGCAGTTACACGGAAACAACATCCACTTCACCGATGGCTACGAGATCAAGGAGGACATCGGGGTGGGCTCCTACTCCGTGTGCAAGCGATGTGTGCATAAAGCCACGGAGGCAGAGTACGCCGTGAAGGTAAGAGCACACACGTGCGTGAGCTGGCCAGCTTCCTCCCTGCGCGCCGTCCCACAAGCTCGAATAAGAGGGACCGCAGTTTGCTGTGAAACTGGGTCACCCATTCAACACTTATTTTGCGGATCATGAATATTTCCAACATTTCAGTACTGACCACCTTTCGTAGCTTTATGTACAGTATACCCTGGAATGAAAGATTTGGGTGCTCTGTATTTTGGAAAATACAACTGGGGGACAGGAGCTGTGTTGTTTGAGGGGGCCGGGGGTGGGGTAAGCTACAGTCACCAAAAATTAAATCAAAGAAATATCTAGAGGCATAAACCGGTAATGTCTATGCAGACTTAAACAGAGAGCTGGTGGTGGATAGTAATAATTATTCAGAGTCATCTGGAACCCAGTCTCTACATAATACCTTTGGCTTCTGTAGTGCTGCTCGATTTGATATCCGACATGGGAATCCCAAACACCAGGTTCTGAAGTTTTCTGGTTGGTGACGTGCACTAGAGCGAAAGCTTCTGGCCAAAAGCATAACCTCATTTATGTAAAAAGCGTAAACTGTGCATTCTCTGCACAAGACAGCCAGAGACGCTCTAATGCACACTGACCTCGGGACTCTGGAGAAGACGGGTCCCGCCTGTGGCATCAGCAGGACCAGACCCAGACGCGTCTGCGCCTCATGGCACCAGCGTGCCCTTTGCCGAACACTGGGGCACATACGGAGCGTGTCCAGCCGCAGCAGGTAAAAGGAGCCCTTCCTTCCACCGCGATGTTCCCAAGCTCGGAAGACGTCGTTCAGAATGACGCCTGCGCGGGGGGACCCCGTTCCTTCACGGGTCACCCATGCCCCTTGCTTCTTGCACTGAGAAAATGTTCAACTCTGTCAAAAGAAGAAAGATAAAAAGACACCAGCCCCCCAAAACTAGGCCCTTTGGTCTAGTTTGGGTTGGAAATTGCTGGCTTGTGGACAGATGTACCCTGAAGTCCTCCGGCAAGAAAGAATGAAATACAGGGTTGCAAAGACAGCTGAGCACCCTGAGTCTGTGCAACGACTCATGTTTCAGCGACAGGGGACCCCGGGAACCCAGGGGGCGTCGCCAGCAGGGACCCCAGCAGAACGGGTGTGCGAGGCTCCGTGCGTTTCTGAGACCTGAGCTGATGAGGAGTTTCGTGTCTCCTCGTTCCAGGGAGCGTTCCGAGGCGGCATGTGTGGACACCCTGGGTGCCCATGGAGACGCTGCGCCAGAGGCAGGCGTGCACCTGCGGGGGGGCCCTAGGCGGGGGCTTGCATCCGTGCCCCCGAGTGTAGGGCACACATGTCTCACGCGCGTGCGTGGCCGTCGGGGAATGTCTTCTGCCTCGGTCGTTTCTCGCCGAATTCCTAAGCCGTGTCGGGAGACCGGCCTCAATCCCGGAGACAACGGCGGCTTCCAGGGAGCACGAAGAGACGGTGCATGGTCCGGATGGCTCCGTGACTGAGCTGCCTTCCAGAACACAGCCAGCCTCTGTGAGGCCGCTCAGCTGCGTTTTGTGCCTCTGAAAATAAATCTCCCATTGACAGAGGCAGTGGTGTGTTTCCCATACTGTCCCCACGGCCGGCGCCCTCATAAACACACCGTCTGAACTCGCTTTGTCCCGTACCTTCACCTCGGTCCCCGCGACTCGATGAGGCCACGCTGCTCTGGGAACTTGGGGCATCTCCGCCCAGGGTCCAGAAGCCAGATGCGGGGCCGCGGCCCGGAAAGCCGGGTCTTCCTGTTCCTTCTTCCGAGCCCTGATGCTCCCTGGACGGTGAGCTGGCGCCGACTTGCAGGATTTCCCCAGCCTCCCCCAGACCGCGCTGGGAGGTGACGTGTTGCCTGGAAGGTGTTTACGTTCTGCACAGGGAGGACCTTCAGCCCTGCACCGCGCAGCCCCCACGACCCAGAGGTTGCTCGGACGCCCGTGCCAGCTGCTTGCTGGGACGGCAGCAGCCAGGTCCTGGGCCCTGGTTTGGGTTTGCTTCAAAGGAGAAGGAGCTGGCGGAGGTTTCAAGGCAAAGAGCTCCGTATTCAGGATGGACCCCCGCGTCACCAAAATGTTGTAACATACCACTGCTCGCTCCTCTGTCTCGTTTTCAGCCTTTTCCAGGTAGAACATAATGGAAATATTCTTTGGCCTTTTTCTGTGTCAGCGGACTGGTGGGAGAGAAACCGTATCCCCACTTGGGGATGGAAGCACTTGTAAAACGAAGAACGGCTTTTTAGCAGCCCAGCACGGAGAGCACGGCCTTTAGTGACTTGGCCTGCGAGCTGGACCTCCGGTCAGCAGGCGTCCCACCGAGCCTCGGCTGCTGAGCTCAGCCCCCGCACCCCGGCTCGCACACGAGCCCCAGCAGACCCGGCCGTTCAAATTCTCGCATGCACGGGAAAGGTTGAGAACCAGTCCTGTCAGAGCCGGCTGGGGCCTCCCCCGGCCTGCGTGGGTAACTCAGAAACAGCCCCACTGAGTAAGGAGCAGAAAAATGTTTGCAGCGACTTTGATGGACAGCGGGACTGTGGCCAGAGGGCAGGAGCTTCCGCCTGGGGCATTCATACTGCGGGGGAAGGGGGGCTGGTGCTGCCTCCGCCTGGCAATGTCTGAGACACCCTGGTTTATCATGCATGGAGGCCAGGAACGCGGCAGAGCATCCAGCACAGGATGGCCCCTGCCGCGGTCCTGGACCCGGGATCACTGAGCCCGTAATGTCAGCAGTGCTGAGGCTGAGAACCTCAGCCTAAAGCATCCTTTGGGGGCGGGGGGAGGGGGGTGCGGCTGTCTCCTGCAGGTGCACTCCAGCCGACTGGTGTCTGGGAGGCGAGGGTGGTGGATGCCTTCTCTGTTTTGCTTCTGCTTGCTCTTAGTCTCAGGATGACAACCACATGACCGCGGGAGCCTGGTGCTTCCTGCACTTGACTCGGGCAGGGCAGGCCCTCTGGCGGGCGGAGCGGGAACTGCCAGGGCACGGCCTTCCCCGAGGAGGGCGGGGTCCACCCGGCGGGCAGTCCCGGAGCACAGATGGGATGCATTAGCTCTCACATCTTGGAAACATCACTGTGCTTTGCTTTAAGCTTATTTCTCTGTCTTACGGGCACCTAATTTTGCCACTGTAATTACTCTGTCATCACATTAATGACCTTGAAGGCCTATTTAAACCTCTCCACCCAGTATGTCCCCAGTCAACGAGATTGATGGGTTTGCAGTTACCCAGCGGCGCTTCAGGTGCGTGGGGCAGGCCCGGCCAGCACGTGCCAGCCTTTAGCACCGTGTGTGCACGCAGTAGGGACTCAGTCAGTGCTGGTGCAGAGTCTGAATTCCTAGGCTTGGTCCTTCCCTCCCACCCAGGCAAACAAGGCTGGATCGGCCAGGATCTTGCACTGGGAGAGCCCAGCCTCGGGAGGTGAGGCAGGGGCCCCTTGTCCTCCTCACGGGCCCACTTCGGGCTGACTGGGCGTAGGCTGTCCCACCGGCGCGCCCACCTGGTGCTGAGACACGGGATGGAAAAGCCTCTTTCCTCTGTCAGCACGTGACAGCTAAACAGATGGGCTCCACGTTCTTCGCACGCGGAGCCGCTTTCGAGGGACAAAACCGCTCGCGCACCAGTGCACGGCCCAATTCAGCTTTGCGCTCACAGCAGCCCCGGAAGGGGGGAGAGGAGATGCGGGTGTGCGGGATTTCAAATAACGTGACACAGAACCGCACTGGCGGCCAGGCCTGAGTGCACCTTCCGGTTGAAATAAGGGTAACGGGGAGCCAGTTACGACATGCAGAAGGGACTAGGACTGAGCGGCACGTGAAGGGGAGAGGTTCGTTGAATAGAAAGAACCGTTAGGATCCTCTCCACCGAAGGGGCTGTCCTCACTGCACAGGAACTGCTTCAGCGGGTCGTTGGTTTCTATTCTGGTTTGGAGTCTTTGTGGCTCGACGTGACCAGGCGCGCGTTGTAGACAGCCCAGGAAGCCAACTCGTATCAAAGGAGGGGCTCCTGGCGTCGTGTGGAAGGGAAGGTGCCTCGGAACCTATCAGAGTTCATTTTCCGTGGAAAAGCTGCCTTGTGTCCGTAAACAGCTCAGCCTCTCAGAAGCCTGTGTAGGTGCCTCTCGAGAGAGTTCCGGACGGCGTCTGCGGATTGTGTGCGGGTGTGTCCTGGTCCCAGGGCACGGACCCCACGTGCACACCCGGGGGACTGCTTTTGCCATCTCGAGCTCAGTTTCGAAACACAAACATCCGCGAATTTCTAAGGAGCAAACGATCCAACAGCTGACGTTCACGGGCCCAGGAGCCCCAGGCGAGACAGAAGTCGGACTTACCGCACGTTCTCTGACCCGGTTATGACAACGGTGAGGACGGCAAACGGTGCTCGCTGTCTGCCACCAGACTTGACGTGCTCTGCCTGTTAGGTCCGTCGATGGTCATGACGCCGTGGGGGAACGACGTCACCATCGCCGTGAGGGCACAGAGACCGACACACCAACAGCACAAGGACATTCAGCCCATAAGTGGGAAAGTCACCGACACCCGAGCGTGCACACCCGTGACCTCCCTGGGGTGCGGACCTCGCTTCCACGGGCTGGAACCCGAAAGCTCCACTCCAGCTCAGCCCCCACCCCTGCCTTCTGCGACCTTGAGATCGGGAAAGCCTGAGAGAGCCATGCAGAGCGGCTGGGGCTGAGTGGTAGGAAGTTCACAGCCCCGCCGCGGGATCTGCCAGGAAAGTGCGTGGTTTGGATGACCGTCTAGGCCCCTGAAACGTTCCCGGGAAGGTGTAACTGGGGAGAGTAGAGGTGCTTGTGACTCTGGGTGCGGGTCCTCTCTTCTTGTGTGCTCCCTGCTGTTCTGCCCCCAGCTCTCAGCGCCCTGCCTTCGGGAGGAGGTCGACTCCACCGGTGATCTGGCCTTCTCTTCAGGAGCATACTTGCTCTGTTATTAGAAGGACTCGAGTTTGTTTTAGCCAAAGACGCAGATGAAAGTGAAGCAAGATGCTTACGGTTGTGCGAGTCTGTGTCCTCCATCCTTGATTCCAGGGAGGAGAGGGCGCCCACGCACGTCCGCTGGGGGCTGGGCAGGCTGTCCTGACACGGAGCCCGTTTTGTGTTCGCAACGGGCGGTCACGAGAGCCTCCGCACTCCTGTGCTCATGCTCTGATGTGTATGTCAGTTGCCGTCCAGAAACGCAGCAGGATGGAGACAAATGTTTGACATGAATAAAGTTTATTTTCAGAAGGAAAACTGATGGGCACAGAAATGTTAATTTTTTCCAGCAGGAAAACTCAGAGTCCTCTTGTTGTGCCATTTGTTTAAATTAATTGTACGAGAGAAGTCGTCTGTGATGTCCTATCAATGGCCACGTGCCTGGCACCCTTGTGCACTCCTGGCATTGGTCCTGGGAGAAGCTCGTGGAAATACCTGGCCTCCGGGGCACGCAGCAAGCCCGGGAGCCCCTCCTCTGGATGGCCTCAAGTCCCATTTTCCCACAGGACTCAGTGCCCAGAAGGGGAGCACCCAGGGAGAGTCTGGGAAGAGGAAGCTGGAGGGGGTGCAGAGACGGAAGCGGAAGAGGAAAAGCTGAGGATGGGGAGGCCTCGTTTCCTGACGCCTCTTCCCACCTCTCCCCGGCTCTGGCAGCCAGGAGTGCAAATGGACATGAGGGGCGCCTGGCGGGCTCAGCTGGGAGAGCATGCAGTCTTGATCTCAGGGTGGTGAGTTCAAGCCCCACGCTGCGCGTAGAGCTGACCTTAATAAGTCACTGATCGACTGATTAAAAGGAAGAAAAGAGAAATGCTCCTGATACGTCCGTCCCCATATGCTTCGCCAGCAGAGAGAGCCCTCGTCTGCCACACGGCAGGAGGCTCGTTGATGGGCCGCGGTGGGGGGCTGACCCTAGGCTGCGTCCTGCCTGCTGTCGGTGGCCACTGCAGGACAAGAACGACGGGGACGTTCCTCCCGATCCTTTGTGGTTCCGCCGGCTATCTGAGCACCAGCACGGAGGAGAGAGCGGGCCCTGCTCGTCACCACGCCGCCCAGGAATTCCTTCCTGCGATTGTACCCCAGTACTGTTCTCAGAATAAAGATGATCCACCGGCGCCTTCCGGAACTAGAAGCAAGTCTAACAATGGCAATCCTGGGAAACTGACCCCACAGAGAAGAAACCCATTCCTTGCCATGTCTAAACGAGCGCTCAGAGCCTCTCTCTGGGCCCTGCCGTCCCCCCATTCAGAGCCAGCGGCCTGGGCTCGGGACCAGTGACCCTGCCTCAAGGCTCGGCATCTCCGTAAAGACTCTTCTTCCTTTTCTTAAAAAGTAATAGTGATAATTCCAGAAAAAGATGGGTGGGTAAAAGCAGCACTTGCTGACAACGGTCAGGATCAAAAGCCTAGGTGTGAACAGGACGTGCTGCTCTGTGGACCCCGAGTCGGCCCTGCCCGGACCAGTGGGCTGCTGGGGAGCCCACGGGACGGCTGTGGGAACTGTGCCTCCTCGGGCCAAGCGGAGGACGGGTGTCCCCTCCCCTCGCACACCCACCCGCGCTCCTCCCTGAGCCCAGCGGCCGCATTGCCGAGCCCGGCCCTATCCTCGGGCCTCAGGTCAGCTCTGACACAGGGAGACCCCACGGGAGGAAGGAGGAGCCCCCTGCCCCGTGGCCCTGTCTATGCAGTCCCCCCATCTGGTCCTGTAACTGCTGCCCAGGCCACTGGCAGCAGAGAGAAAGCCTCCTGCTTCCAACTCCATTGTGAAGGTGACAAAACAGATTTAGGCTGAGAATACACTGTTTTTATCCTGAAGTTTTATCCCAAAAAAATGAATCTACCACAAATTTTTTTTAAAATCCACTAATGTGGGATGCCTGCGTGGCTCAGTCAGTTGGGCATCTGCCTTCGGCTCAGGTCATGATCTCAGGGTCCTGGGATCAAGTTCTGCATCAGGCTCCCTTCTTGGCTGCTTCTCCCTCTGCCTCTGTGCGCGCGCGCTCTCTCTCTCTTTCAGATAAATAAAATCTTTTTTTAAAAATCCACTAATGTACTTTAACCTTCTCAAATTTCAAAGAGAAGTTCACGGCCCCGAGAGCTTGAATGACCCGTGGGCTGTTGGCAAAGAAGGGATCCCCGAACCTCGCTGGCCGGCCCGCGGTCAGAGCCGCGGATTCCGGAGCCGCACGGCTGAGCCGGCCGGCGGCAGGTCTCCCCCCAGAGCGCTGCGCTGTCTGCCGGCTTCCCGCAGTCACGGAGGCCAGCCTGACCTTCCAGCCGGAACGTCAGTGGCGTTGCCTGTGGCAAGAGGAGAAAAACGTGTCCAGCTGTCCAGCGAGGGCACTTAACTTCCTGCTCGTTGTAGAGCACGGGGCACGGGGCTCGCTGCGCTGGCGGAGCCTGGCTGGGGGCTCCAGCGCGGGGACGGAGAGAGCATTTGCGTGTCTAAGCCACAGCGACCGGCTCAGCGTGGACACCGGCCTGGGCGTCTCCTGGGGGGAACCACAGACTCGGTCCCTCTTTGGGCCTGTGTGTCGCCGCATGGTGAGGCCGGGAGCTGGAGGCTCCTTTTGGACAGAGAGGAGAGCACGGGCCGCCCACGCGGAGCCCGCCACGGTGGCTGAAACCACCTGCCGCTATTTGGTGGGCCTGAGTGAGCCCCCAAGCCCCCCTTCTCTGTCCAAACCTTTAATACCTGAGAATTCGTGTCTGAGGCTCGTGCCTGCCTTTCGTATGCTAGTTGGGACAGAGGATGGCCGTGAGCATCTAGGCCACTGTCACTTGCCCTGGTTGAGCCTGAGCGGGAGGGAGAGGGGAGGAGGCAGAGAGGGTCCGAGCGCCGACGCCATCCCGGAGCCTCATGTCCCGCGCTCTGCTCGTTCCAGATCATTGATAAGAGCAAGAGAGACCCCTCGGAGGAGATCGAGATCCTCCTGAGGTACGGGCAGCACCCGAACATCATCTCCCTCAAAGACGTAAGTGGTCCCCACACAGCAGCCGCGCTGCCCCGTGCACACTTCCTCACCCGGCCCCGAGGCCAGCGTGGGTTCGGGGCGGCTCTCTTCACGGGTCAGCCACGGCTGCCCCCCCACCCCGGAGTGTGTGCGGGAGCCACTCCCCACCGTGGGCCCCTCGAGATCACCCGGGAGCTGCTCGAGTTCCCATCCCTCCGAGGGCAACCCCCGCCCTGCCCCCCGCACTCCCAAATCAGGTGTCGTGGGATATAAGGGAGGACGGGAAGCAGGTGTGAAGGTGAAGTCAGATGGGTTATTGCTCGGGGCCGTTCCCAAACACGGCAGAAATGGGGAGTCTAGAGTGGCTGAGACGCAGCTGGGTCAGATCTGAGACCCCAGACCCAGCTGTGGCTGGGGTTCCTCCTAGCTTCCTCTGCCTCTACTGGGCCGTGCATGGTCCCCAGCCCAGGAGAGGGAAGGGAGGGGGTCCGCCCCCTCGGAAGCCCAGCGCAGAGCCCGGGGCTGTGGTGTCGGAGGCGGGGGGCGGGGGGGGGGGCGGGGGGAGGAGCAGAGTTGTCACCTCACCGCCTTCACCCTCACAGTCCAGAATGAATCCAGCGTCGTGAGCCCAAACCCTCAAGATTTCGGGGCTGCCTCGACTTCCCTTTGGGCTTCATCAGTTCCTGGACCCAGGGGACTGCCAAATGCCAGTTCACCTCGGAGGAAAGTGTGAACAAGGCCCCGTGTTAGCCCGTGGAAAGTGAACCGGCTTCCTCCCCGCGGGTCCCAGGCTCCCCCGCAGTGCAGCCCGGTGCCCCCGGCCGTTGTGGGTTTATTTATGTGAAGCTCCACAAGCAGAAACCAGCTCATGGGAAAACTTCTAAGCTTTTCAAAGCACTTCCATTCTGTTGGGGTGGGTGATTCTGAGCCAAAGACGCTATCGTATGTCCATTCTCAAAGGTAGAGCATTTTTTTGAGGCATAAACTGGAAATAAATACACCAAAATCAACTTTACATGCTGCACTGAGCTCAGAGTCAGGCAAATTATTTTAGTGAGTTGTTCTGGAAACTCACTGATGCATAAGCTGAACACGGCCTGTGTTTACACACTCTGCCCCGTTTCCACGAGGTCCTCCCAGCGCCTGGGCACCCGCGTGCAGAGCACCTGCTGTCCACTCAGCATGTCGAGGAAAGAGCAGAGGACGGGGTTTGGGGCTGTTTAGTTCATGAGAGTGAAGGTGGTGTGGGGAAGCTCCCCTGTTCCAGCGCTTCCCCGAGATAAGAGCACTGCTGCAGTGTGGCAGATTCTGTCTGTCCCGGCCTCCCCTCCCTGCCTGGGCCCTGGGGTCTGCCTGCTCCCAGGCCCCTCCGAGGTGCAGGTGCAGCGGGAGGGAGGGACCCGGGGGGCCGGTTGGACATGAGCCAGGCCTGCTGGGCCAGACGCCGCCTGCTAATGAGACCCCCCCGGGGTGTGCACACTGAAGTCTGAGGCGCTGGACTCTGGGCCGACAGCTCTGAAGGTCCCCAGGGCACAGGAGGGACGGGAGCAGGACAGGCCATGTCAGCTCAGACCTGGCCCTCACCGGCTCCTGGCCTCGCTGGCTCATTCCCTGCTTTGCAGCAGATTATTAAAGCTGGTTTTCCCTAAGTGCTGCATCGGGTGTGACGGCAACGGCCATTCACTCAGCCGGAGGCTTATTTTCACACCCCGGGAGCACAGAGCCCCCCGCCTCTGCACTGCCCAGAGCCGTGTCCGGGGCTGCGCTCGTCCCCACGGCAGGCGGCTGCGCGGGCACGGGGACTGCGGTGACCACACGCGGCTCTCCGCCTGGCAGGTCTACGACGACGGGAAGCTCGTGTACCTGGTGATGGAGCTGATGCGGGGGGGAGAGCTCCTGGACCGTATCCTGCGGCAGCGCTACTTCTCCGAGCGCGAGGCCAGCGACGTGCTGTGCACCATCACCAAGACCTTGGACTATCTCCACTCCCAGGGGGTAAGCCCGCCGCCCTCCCCCTTAGCCTGGAGGGGGCTCCCCGGCTTGTCCCAGCTTCCTCCTGCGTCACCACTGCCCCTCCCATGTCTGAGATCCCCGCACACACAGTGTGGCTGGCAGCAAGCTGGGAAAACTAGGTTTACCTGGACCAGTTATAAAGGAAACGTATCCGGGCTGATAAAGGGCCCCATCGCTTGATTGACAACTGAACTCCTTAGCCAGCACCAAGGGATGCTGCCAATGACAGAGACAGAGCTGGCTTTGCTGGGGCCCTCACGGGGCTCCAGGCGCCACCCCTGCTCTCCGTTCATGCAGCCCTAAGCTCCGATCTCACCCACTCGTACTCTGGAGACTAGAGCGGACCGAGGTTAAGCATCTCTCCCAGGGCTGGCTGCCCACAGTGAGTGGCGGGGCTGGGGTTCGAGGCTGGGGCTCCCGTCTGGGGCTCCCGTCTGGGGCTCTGCTTCAGACCCCTTGCTCTCGGTGCATCCCGCAACTCAGGCAGCAGTGCTGTCGCTGCCCACCCTCCACCGTCCACCTTGCTCACGAGCGTTTGAAATGCGGCCACCTGCCAGCAGGAGGCTGTTCCTCCGGGACCATACCACAGGCCCTTCTGTGCTCACCCGGCGGTCTGGGAGTTCGAAGCGTTTCCCCAGGACAGTCAAACTCTAGAGGAAACCCTGGGGATGGTGCTTTTCCAGATCGGCTTCTGTTTAATGAGGGAGGTAATGGGCCTGGCCCCAAACTCTCCCGCTCCCCAACTCTCCCGCTCCCCTGCCCTCAGGGCCTCTGCCCGTGAGTGTCCCTTCAGCTTCCCTCCATCTCCTGTCCCTGGGTTTTAACAGGACCGTGGAGACGTGCAGGTTCCCGGCTGTGTGAGGGCACACGGCGTGTGCTCACAGTCAGCCTCCATCCCCGTCGGAAGAAACGTCTGTGTGCCCCCATAGCTACTTGGCTTTGAGACGTCAGGACAGCTTTTGCCGACCCCATCCCTTGTGGTCGGGACGCCCTGCACCTCCCTCCCCACCCCCACAGGTGCTGCTGTAGGACTCCTGTCGATCGCTGGGTCGCTGCCCCTGGGTCACCTGCCCCTGACAGGGGCGCGTGTCCATCTCGAAATCCGGGGAGCCCCTCGCCGCGCTGAGGCGTGCTGGGCACACAGTGAACATCTGTAGAAATCGTCTCATGCCTGTCACCTGAACACAGCGTCACGTTTCCTCATACGTGACTCTCTGATTGGGCCGGCTGCTTACTTACCCAAAGAACATAGCATCCGAGCCCCCCGGCCTGCAGCCACAGGACCTGCTCAGAGTCACAATCCCGAAAAGCCCCTTCCTTTCTGAATGCTTCCCCCTTCCCCTTCCTGCTCCAACCCCGCCCACCGCCTTTCCAGGTGGTTCATCGAGACCTGAAGCCGAGTAACATACTGTACATGGACGAGTCTGGGAACCCCGAGTCCATCCGCATCTGCGACTTCGGGTTTGCCAAGCAGCTCCGGGCCGAGAACGGGCTGTTGATGACGCCCTGCTACACCGCCAACTTCGTTGCCCCCGAGGTAAGAGCTCCGCGCCGGCCGGGAGGAGCCGGCTCCTCGGCAGAGGAAGGCGCCGGTGGTTTGGCACGTCGGAGTCACCCTGACTTCGCAATCGTGTTAGAGAGGAGAAAAGAGTCAGAAAAAGAACCAGCCACTGACCTCACTCAGACACAGTTTACTTTGTCCTTCCCCTATTTGTAAGGTTTTTTAATGGTGACGCTTTTCTGTAAACCTGTTACCGAGCAATAGACCGTTCGGATCAGCTCCGCGCACCTGCCAGAGGTACTGAGAGGCAGCGCAGGCAGTGTCCCATGCCACCTGGAAGGGAGCTGACGGATCCCCTGCGACCCGGTGATCAGAAGTCGATCTGCCGCTACACAGCCGGGGGAGGCCGCGCGTTTGTGGATTCCCCTCGTGCCAGGGTTCCGCTCCAGACGGTTCCCCAGAGCAGAAGCAGGCCACCCTGTGGGATCTAAGATGAGAGCCCATGGTGTTGGGCAGGGAAGGGCTCTCAGCCGCATCCAGGGACTCAGAGAGCCTCGGCAGCCCAGTCTCGTACATCTGCCCCTTCTCAGGCTCCCTGGGGAAGGTTCCCTCAGGCTCTGACAGCGCTGCTATGTTTATGGAGGCAAACCCAGTTCCTTGCTTTAAGTAAACACCGAAACCCGAAAGTGGCCACTGGAGCAGGGCAGGCTCGGGGCTGGGGGTGGGGGGTCGGGAAGGAGAGCGGATGTGCATGCATGCAGACCCTTGTGCACGCATACAGACCCTTCTGCCTGCTGCCAAAACCGGGCCAGAGCTGCGATGAAGCCCACAGCAAGTCCCAAGAGAAAGGCTCAGCTCAGGTCTTGAGCTCAGGGTCGTGAGTTCGAGCCCCACGTTGGGCTCCACGCTGGACCTGGAGTCTACTTCAAAAAAGAAAAGAAAAGAGAACAGAAGAGGAAAGAAAAAAGAAAAGAAGGAAAGGGAAGGGAAGAGAAGAAAAGAAAGGAGAAGAAAAAAAAAGAGAAAAAAAGGAGGCCCCCAGGGACCTGGTGGTGGGTCTGCGAGTTGAGAGGTCGCCCCCCGACTGGTCGTGAGGAAGGCAGCAGGGTGCCGAGCCAGGATACGGGTGGGCACGGGGCCCACACAGGTGGGCTGTGAGGCTACTTTTAGGTTACCCAGATGCTACCTGTGACCCCCTTCAACCCAATCTGCTTATAAGCCTCTGTTATGGTCTTACTTGATCAATATTAATACGATATAGCCTTGATTTTAGCGACTATAGAGTATCTTACGTTGGTATATTACTTTACCATTTACAAAGCCCTCTTACCAAGAGTTTTTACTTTTATCTTCGGATGCCCCATGAGGCACACAGGGTGGATACTGTTGGCTACACCAAGTGGATTAAAAACAACAACCACCACGTTCAGTGTGTCCAAGGACTTTGGAAGTTCACTGAGCTGGTGACGCGTGGCTTTGAACGATGGACAGTTAATCTGCCGGTATTGGCTGCCACACAGCGTACGGCCTCAGTGATACAGCGGCGGGAGGACGGGATCCTTCCCTCGTGTCTAAGGAAACTGAACACAGCTCTCCTGACCACGTTCATGCTAATCCAGGGACGTGCAGTCATCCCAGAGTGTCTACGCCGCTCTCTTTACTGTCATTCAACTACAAACACATCAGAGGATTGCCCTCCGTGGCAGTCTGCAATCCTGGGACTCATGAAAATCTTCTGTTTTAACTATTCCTCAGAAAATTGAACATAGGATCAGCAGGTGATGCGGCCGTGCCAACATCCGACGACACTGACGGCGGAGCGTAGCGGTTCACCCCGCAACGTGCACATTATTCCCAATAGCCGGAGGCAGAAGCGGCCCCAGTGTGCCTCAGCGGCTGAATGGGTGCACGAAATGTGGTGCGTTTGTACAAAGGAGTACTGGCCTTGAAGAGGGAGGAAATGGTGTCCCACGCTGCACCATGGATGAAGCTTGAGCACGTCGTATTGTTTGATGCAAACAGAAAAGCCAAATTACTATATGATCCCACCAATGTGAGGTCCCGAAAGCAGCCAAATCCACAGAGACAGAAAGAGGAGGGTGGGAGCCAGGAGCTGGGCGAGGGGCGTGGGGAGTGTCATGGGGACAGTTTCAGTTTTGCAAGAGCAAAGAGGTAGATGGAGATGGTGGGACAGTTGATCTGTGCTCCTCAGACCGATTAAGATGGTAAATTTTACGTTATGTATACTTTGCCATCGTTTTTTTAAAGTTCTGCCTTAAAAATTAAGTGTTTTCAAGCTATCCGTCACGTATCTAGCAAGAACCATGGTTCCCGTGTGTGGGCTGGTCCTCGGGGAACCCTATAGCAGGGCGTCAATATTGACTTGGTGTTAATGAATGATATCCCCTGTTTCCCACCTGCCCAGCACATGGTCTCCTCAGAAGAACACACTGTGAACTTGAACTTTCTTCACCAAGTGCTCATCTGCCGTCTGCTCTCCCCTCCAGGTCCTGAAGCGGCAAGGCTATGACGCAGCCTGTGACATCTGGAGTTTGGGGACCCTGTTATACACCATGCTGGCGGGGTAATGCACACCCTCCCGTAGGTGTCGGCTCGTGATGGCGAGTGTGCCCGAGATGTCGTGAGGCAGACGTCTGGGGGCCGTCCCTGAATTCAGCCCAGGTCACCCCTCCCCCGTGCACAAGTGGGGACACACACTCACAGGTCATGGGTAAACACTTCCTTAGCCCTTTCAGGACAACTAAAGAACGGGGTTAAGAAAGTTGGCCATAGGTTTTCTTTAAAATGTACGTCTAGAATTTGCAAACTGGAGCACAGAACTGAGCTCATCAACACAAAACCCAAGCTCTGACCTGTGTCCACGTTCTCCCCAGCACGTGCTGCCCCCTTAAGAGGGTGCAGCATCTTCTCTTAAAAACATCCCCTTGAGTTAGGAAGCCCCCATAAAAGCTTCCTGCCAAACAGCACCTCGAGGAAAGCGGCCAGGTAAGGACGGGTGACTGACTTACGTGGCCGCCAGACGAGACAGCCGGCCATACAGGGGAGGGCTGGGTCTGCTGTGTGCACATCTGCTTCCAATCCAGCATCCACCCTTACCAGCTCTGCTTCTGGCCTGGACTCCTTGACCTTTACTGGCCTCACTTCCCTCACTTTTGAATGAGAAGAGGCCACTGTGTGGTGTTCAAGGCTTCCAGCCCTAAAGGTCTAGGATCCTAAGAACCCCAGGGAGACCCAGGTTTTGAAGTTTATTAAGGATTTGCATAGAAGGAAAAAAGAGCTCTAGACCATCCAGTCCCGCTCAGGGTAGCGAAGTGCACAAAATGCCCTCCACAAGAATGAATGGGAGTGTCCTGCCTTTTTTGCGGCCTTATTGCGGCATCTCGTGATGAGTGAGTGATGAGTGTCCACAGTGAAAGGAGGCAGATGTGTGAGCCTGGGGCGGGGCCTCGAGGACCACCGTTGCGGGGAAGGCATCCCGGCCCTTCCTGATGTCACACCGTTGGATCGGCCTGCGAGGCGTCTGATCCTCACGTTGTCTGCACATAAACCTCAGGTCACAGACTTGGCCGCTAAAGGAAGTGCCACGAGGGTCACATAGAATTCCTTTTCTCCAGGCGTGTATCGACACGCCCTGGTTCATGTTGGGAGCTGACCGAGTAACTCACCGTGGGGACGGGTGGGGATGGCATCCTATATGTGTCTGTGTAGGTCCCTGCCAGGGTATGATTCTACCCGTTGTGCAAATGAGTGTTCAAAAATTAATTTGTCAGAGAACCAGAGTTAATAGATCAACCATGGGCCTTTCAGACTCCAGATCCCAGTCTCTCCTCCATCATACTGCAGTCTCACCGTGGGAACCGAGTGACCGGGCCAGGCACCGTAACACGGTAGCCAGGGGAGCCAGGAGCGGTCCAGGGATGCTCATGCTTGGGTCCACAGGGCTTTCTACACTAGCCTTATTGACCTACACCATAGTCCTAGTTAGGAAGATGGACATGGCCAAAGAAATGTGACACTTTCCTATGACTCCTGAATTTGGAGCGTGATGGCAAAGAGCTATTCTTTTTAACAACAGAGAGGCAGGGGTGCCTGGGTGGCTCAGTCGGTGAAGCATCTGACTCTTGATCTTGCTCATTCTTGCTCTCAGGTTTGTGGATTCAAGCCCCACGTTGGTGTGGATTCAAGCTCCACACCTAATGTGGAGCCTACTTTTAAAAAACAAGCAACAACAACAAAAAGAGACAATATCAGGCTATGAACTTTACTGTAGGTCGTAAAATGGGAGCTGAGAACAATGCGTTCTCTCCTTGTGCAGATTTACCCCATTTGCAAATGGACCGGATGACACTCCTGAGGAGATTCTGGCACGGATTGGCAGTGGGAAGTACGCCCTTTCCGGGGGGAACTGGGACTCAATTTCTGATGCCGCGAAGGTAAGTGTTTTCCGCGCTCCTCCTTCTCAGGGGTGGAGGTTCTGTATCAACCTTTTTATCTGGGAGGAAGCTAGAGGATATCTTTCATTTAAACAACTCAGTATTTTGTAGATGATTTTTAGCTTCTCAATTTAAAAAAATCTTCTTGCAAAACTCTTGTTAAAGCCCTTTCCACACTTCTACTGTCTTGGTGTACTAGGGTTCTCCAGAGAAACAGAACCAATAGGACGTGGATAGAAACAGAGAGAGAAAGATTTGTTTTTAAGAATCAGTTCACAAGACTGTGGAGGCTGATAAGTCTAACATCTACAGAGTAGGTCAGCAGACTGCAAACTCAGGGAAGAGTTGGCATTGCAGCTTGAGTCCAAAGCCCATCTGCTGGCAGACCTCCCTTTCTTGGGAAACCCTGGTCTTTTTTATCTTAAGGCTTTCAAGTGATTGGATGAGGCCCACCAACATCAAGGAGTGTCATCTGCTTTACTCCAAGTTGATGGATTTCCATGTTAGTCTCATTTAAACAAGACTTTCACAGCAACATCTAGACTGGTGATCAGCCAAATGCTGGGGACCGTGGCTTAGCCAAGTTGACACATAAAAGAACTGTCATGCTTTTAGAGATGTTGCAAACTGAGTGCCCTGAATGATCACAGACTGATCAGGATGAACTCTGGGACAGAGGTGTATTTCTGTTACTTTAAAACTCTGCACTGGGGCTTCCCTGCACCTTCACTATATGTGACCAGTCTTGTTTAAAGACACATCGGACAGTCTTTTTCAGTTGAGATCATCAGTTCCTCTCTAGTTAAATAGCACATGGTCACACAACCACTAGTATCAACAGTCTATTTCCTGTGTTACTGTAAAATGACTGGGAAAAATTGTAGACCATCTGGGGTTCTGATTCTAGTGCTGCCATAGTCATCACTGTGTGACCTCATACAGAAATGGCAGAGGGGATGGTGGAGGGGGTGGCAGAGAAGATGGTGGAGCTGATGGTAGAGGGAATTGTGGAGATGATCGAAATGATGGTGGAGGTGATGGTAGAAGAAATGATGGGAGAGATGGTGAAGATGGTGGTGAAAGTGATAATGGAGAAGGTGATGGAGGAGATGGTAGAAGTGATGAGGGAGATGATGGAGTAAGTGGTAGAGACAATGGTGGAGACAGTAGAGATGATGGTACAGGAGATGGTGCAGGACATGGTGGAGGTGATGGTGGAGATCATGGTGGAGGTGATGGTGGAGGAGATGGTGGACAAGATGGTGAAGGAGGTGGCAGAGATGATGGTGAAAATGATGACAGAGGTCATGGTGGAAGTGACGACGGAGAAGATGATGGAGCAGGTGGCAGAGGGGATGATGAAGATGGTAGAAATAATGGTGGAGGTGATGGTAGAAGAGACAGTGCAGGAGATGGTGGAGGTGATGGTGGAGGTCATGATGGAAATGATGGAGAAGATAATGGAGGGGATGGCAGAGCAGATGGTGAAGGAGGTGGCAGAGATGATGGTGGAAGTGATAACAGAGGTCATGGTGGAGGTGTTGGTGGAGGAGACATGGAGGAGACAGTGGGGGAAATGATGGGGGAGATGACATAGAGAAAATGGCAGAAAAGATGGTAGAGATGATGGTGGAGGTAATGATGAAGGTCATGGTGGAGATGGTGGAGAAGAGGGTGGAGGAGGTGGCAGAGATGATGATGGAAGAGATGGTGGAAAAACTGATGGAGGAGATGACAGGGCATGGGAAAGGAGGTGGTGGAGGGAATGATGGAGAAGATGGTAGGGATGATGGTGGAGGGAGTGGCAGAGAAGATGGTGGAAAAGGTGATGGAGGAGATGGTGGAGGAGATGTGGAAGAGACAGTAGAGAAGATGGTAGAAGCGATGACAGAGGGGACAGTGAAGGAGGTGGCAGAGGTGATGATGGAGGTCATGGAAGAGGTAATGGGAGAGCAGAAGGCAGCTGGCATTTAGGGAGCATTTCTTGTGTATCAGACCCTGATGGTCCCAGTGCTCCCATCCATCCATTCTGTCTCAAAGGAGTATAGGAATGGTCTAGTTCTGGTTCCCAAAGTAGACCAGGACTCAAGTGCTGGTCGTTTCTTTATGAGAACGTTTTATGAAACCTTGGAAGCAGGAGTGGGGGAGCAGGGAAAAGGTATGAGGAGAGCAATCAAGTCATGTACCAGGATTGCTGATGCAGGCAGAGGGCTTCATTGCCTCCTGCGACCTTGACGACTTCTTCGTGTCCCTTCACTACTGTATCACCACTGTATCTTCTGCCCCGTCTGCCCCATGCCTTTTCCCAAACACATGACAAAACCTCCAGTTCTCCAAAATCCAACAAAGTCTATGGATTTGTGTGTTGTTACTGCACATCTTGCATGTCCTGCGTAGAAACGTTGATTTACTATGAGATCTTAAGCAAACAAAATAGGTCTCTCTGCTTTCAGTTGTATAAGTGGGAAATGGGAACAATACTGCTTCCAAGAATTATTTGTTCCAAGAAGTTACTAAGATCAGTGTTACCAAATATTAAAAGGCGTTAGATTTCTCTGTTTAAAAAAGGATATTAGATGAGTCTGTAGTATTTCTCTGTTGTGCTTTATGACCAAAAATTCTGTTGAGTACATCATCATCATCTGATGTCCATGCTAACTCTTATTTCCCTGTGAAATGTCATGGAAATACTAGAGGAAGGTGAGCAGGCTAGTAGGAAAGCATGGATTCTCATCACGGGTCTTCCTTGGACAATTGTTTGATCACTATGAATGTCAGTGTCTTCATCTGCAAAATGGAGACAGTGACATTGGCCCTCTTTCCCCAAGGACAATCCCGATGACTCTTAAGAACGGGCACACGATGCATGTGCAAAGAGCGTCGCGAATGCCATGGAGATGCACATCACACTTGTAACTGTGTGTGTGCATGCGTGTGCACACACATGTGTGTATAGTGCCATGGGTGAACGTGAAGTGAAGCTTTGTCTTTAAGTCACAGTCGTAGGAATCTTTATTGTGATTATCTTATGGTCACATAAGAAAATCATCCCTATGGGACATGAGCCCATTGGACCCAGGTAATGGCTCCAGACGGACAGTTCTGTGGCTGGTGCTGATTTGTAGCAAATGTCTGTGGACTGTGCTAATAAAAATGTCCCTACATGCGTTGTCATCGCTGCTTATGTCTGTGGACAATCGTTCTCTCGCTTCTCCCTTTGGAAAGATACCATTTTTACTGAAAGAGCAGTTCAGTAAATTACATGCACCATCCAACATTTCTACACTCGATTTCTCTTCACATAGTATGATAAAAACCTGAGGCGAACCATCAAGGTGATGACAATTAAAATCCAAAAAATCGTTCATGTAATTTTTTTTTAAGATTTTATTTATTTATTTGACAGACAGAGATCACAAGTAGGCAGAGAGGCAGGCAGGGAGAGAGGAGGAAGCAGGCTCCCCGCTGAGCAGAGAGCCCCATGCTGGGGCTTGATCCCAGGACCCTGGGATCATGACCTGAGCCGAAGGCAGAGGCTTTAGCCCACGGAGCCCCCCAGGCGCCCCTCATTCACGTACTTTTAAAGCTGAAAGTAAACTTTGGACTCCCCCTCCCCCATCAGGGCAGAGAATCAGTTAGAACAATGGTGCGAGGGAATGAAGGAATTTGGCTCTGGAGGCTCTTTGGACCGGCTTCTGCTGTCGTCCCTTACAGGATGTCGTGTCCAAGATGCTCCACGTAGACCCTCATCAGCGCCTGACAGCGGTTCAAGTCCTGAAACACCCGTGGATCGTGAACAGAGAGTACCTGTCCCAGAGCCAGCTCAGCAGACAGGACGTCCACCTGGTGAAGGTGCGGGCAGGGAGCCACGAGAGCGAGATGCTGGGGGTGGTGGGTCCAGGAAAGTCGCCCTGATACCCCCCCCAATTAACCTAAAATAACCGCGACATGAGAACCAGATGGGGAACCAGTAAGAGGCACAAACAGGTCTCCCTAATGTATTGAGTTCTACGCATTTGTGTACATACAAGCAATCACACACGGAACTCCAAGTAAGTTACAGCTTCTGTTAACAATCTTGAGCAGCTTCATTGTGTGCCTGTGTGTGTGTATGTGCATGTGCACATGTGCGTGCGTGTGTGTGTGCAGGCACACGTACACGTTTGGGACAGAGACAGACACAGAAGGAGAGAGGGAGACAGAAAGTAGGACAGACAGACAGACAGACAGATGGGGCGGGAGAGAGAGAGAGCTGGAGGGAGTCGCACATTGGCACCAGTTCTAGGCTCCGAAGCCCTGGGTTCTAGAGCAGAGGTATAACGGACTCCTGTGCCGGGGCCCAGACCGTGAGGGCTGTAGGCTTCTAGAGCCGGATGTCTCTGCCACTCCTCCTCGAATCTCCTGGTGGAGCACAGAAATGCCCGCATATAGCAGGCAAGTGGCCAGGGGCAGCTGGGCCTCAGGAGAAGCCGGTCCGCGGGAGCAGGGGCCCTGCACTGGGCCCGAGGGCAGGGGTCTGCCGCCCCCGTCACGCACCGCATGTGTCTCACTTCATTTTCCTGAGACACTTTCCAGGGCACAGGCCTCGCGGAACCTGGCTAGACAGCTTGCTCTAGAGCATTCTGACATGTGGACCCCCTGAGGGAGACACAGGGCTGTCGAGGGAACAGAGACCAGGACACACCTGCCATCAGGAAGATGGTCTCAGTCCCAGGGATCCAGAGGTTTTCAGCAACAGAGTAGCAGGAAATGAATGGATCTGGGTAGACCCTCGCCGCCCGATGATCCCAACCTCACCAGGTCTGACCGTGTGGTACAACTGTGATCAGAGTCCCCAAACCCTGGCGTCCTCAGACCTGACCATGGCCAGGCAACGGCGCCTGCGCGCCTCAGTCATGATGCACCTGCTCCGGTGGTGCCGTGAGGACGGACGGACAGACGTCCCGAGGACTGGAGGGTCTGCGCTGCGGGCACAAGCGTGTTCTGCCTCTCATGCTTGGTGGAGGCGCTTGGAGCTTCGTGGGGAGGACCAAGGCCACATCACTCCCGGGTCTCGGTCCTTGGAGGGTAAAGCCCATCTTCTAAAATCCAGCTAGTGTGGTAAGGTGACATAGGGCAGGGATGGTGGGACCTCATCCGGAGGCTCCCTGAGACACCCCGGGTCACACGCACAGTTGAAGGCAGGTGTGGGATGGTCAGAGAACAAAACCGCTTTTATTCAGGAGGCTGGGAGCGCGCTGGACCCTGCGAGCTCAGGGCGCCGTGGTGGGGAGACCAAGGTTCAGAGGTGTCCAGAGGCCACCCCACTCGGGAGTGGGTGGGCACCACGGTCACGTGCCCTCTCCCTTCCTTCCCCAGGGAGCCATGGCTGCCACCTACTTTGCTCTGAACAGAACTCCCCAGGCCCCACGGCTGGAGCCGGTGCTGTCGTCCGGCCTGGCCCAGCGCAGGGGCATGAAGAGACTCACGTCCACGAGGCTATAGTGTGAGCAGGCCCTGCAGAGCGTCCTGGGCTGGCGGGCACCGGCCGGGGCTCCCGTCCCGGGCACTGCCAGGGTGACCGTGCCCGTCTCGAAGGCCCAGGAGCCTCCGCTCATTCCACGTTCTCTTGTTCAGCCTGGATGGATCCAGACTGGTGACATCCCAGCGCCTCGCTCTGCCAACCCTGCCGCCTCCCTACCCCGAGCCAGCCAGCCAGGCTCACTTCACCACACACCGCCCTGCGCAGCGCCTGTAGGGTTCCTTCGGACTCTGTAGGTCTTTTATGATCACAGCTTATATTTATATAGAGAGATATTTTTTCCAATGATAAAGCCAGTTAGGGGGTCAGGTTTCTGACAGACACGTCCCCGCGATTCGGGTGGGCGGACGCGCTGACCGGCTCCCAGCACAGCCCCGCCCCCCCCCCCCCCCCCGCCAACCTCAGGAGGGGCTGGCCTCTGCGGTCTGGTGTTGCCAGGAGGACGGGGTCAGCACATGGCACCCAGAAGTAGACGCCAGTTCCCCTCCAGTTGATCCAAAGAGCCCTAGTCCCATCGCCCTTCTTCCAGACTGAGGTTCTGGGCGTCCTCTCCGGGTCATAGACCCACACAGGGGAAGAGCCCGGAACCAGCACGTGGCATCTTTGCTTTGGGAGCCTCTTTTCACAAGAATGGCGCGTCCCTGGGGAGGAGCCAGCAACAGCCTGTGCCCCCTGCCCTGTGTTCTTGTCCCCCCACGGCCGGGGCTGCAGGGCTGGGGGTCCACGCCCCCACCCTGGCTCTAGCTGTGGTCAAGGCCGCCCAGAGGTTCTGAGAGAGCACGTTGGGCCCAACAGCTGGTCGGCTGGTTGCGGTCTTCTGTCAGCCCCATGTGCTTTCATCCCAAAGCAGTGTTTTTGCTGTGTTTGCCTTCCCCTCTCTGGTCCGCAGGAGGTCCGCGAGCACGGGCAACCCTGAGCTCTGTTCCTCCCTTCCAGGCGCACTCCTCGTCCCACCGCAGCCAGGAGGGGGACGGGAGGCCCTGCTGCCACCCTGGGGCCCGGAGAGGAGCCAGAAGATAGGTGACCCGGGGCACCATGCACTTTGTAGAAGCTGTGCTTTTGTGTTGCGTTTGTGTTTCTGTTTTTCACCTGATGTTGCGGTGACATTTGATGTTTCCCACAGGGAGGGGCGCACGCGCACGGGAGGGGCTGCGCTTCTTAGATGAAACCGGGACAGGCGGGGCGCCCCTGCCCGACAGGAGGGGAGAGAGCGTGTGGCCCTCGGTGTCCTCCCCCAGCCCCACTGGGGGAGCCCCCAGGCCGGCCCAGGACTCCCCACCACCCTTGGCCGAATGCGGGGCGCCTGTGGTCCTCCGCCGATCTCACCAGGAAGACCTATTTCGTTGTTCCTTTGTCCCCATCTCAACCAGCTACACACCTAAAAGACAAAAACAAAAGCAACATGCGGCGTCCTGGGCATAACTGCTTAGCTTGTTCCAAGTGTGCTCGGACCTTAAACTGTAACTTGTTTCAGAAGCGTTCGTTATTCTGTGAGCCTCTCTCCCCGCTCGGAGAACCACCAGAAGGAAAGGTGGGGGCAGGTTCGCCACTGGCTTCCCTCCCACAAAGCCTCCTTAGGCATCTCCCATATTTTCTCACTGGAAATTGCTTTTCCCCAAGGCCACAAAGGCTTGGTTCACAACAGTTTTGTTTTAGGTCTGCATTATTTGATCTACGATTAGAAGCTTAGGAAAAACTGGATAGCCCTTAGGTCATGGGTTTGCCCTCCCAGGAAGCCACCGAGGTCATCACAGCTCCCGTCTGCCGCGGGGCTCCGGGGCTCCTGCGGCCGCGGTGTGCCGCCCAGCTGCTGGTTTGCTCACGGAGAGTCCGAGTGCGGAGGGACGCAGGCCTGAGGGTGGAGGGGCTCGGGAGCAACAGGGAGAGGGGCCGGCGGGCGCTCTCTGCACACCGCCGCCCCTGCTCGTCCCCTCGCTTAGTGCCACCACGCACGCAGCCCCACCTGCCACTCCGGGAGCCACAGAGCGACCTGAGGGCTTCTCGAGCCAAGCCGTGCCCTTAGCCAAGGGCGGGGGGCGGCAGTGGTGGTGGCAGAGACCCCACGGGGACCCATGATGAACCAACTCTACTTGAATGTCTGTCAGATACCTCCCCTTGCGCGCCTTCTCCAGGACACAGCCACACTTGAAACCCTTCCAGAAAGTCAGCCTAGAGAAGTCGGTACCAGAGTTGAAACCCAGCTCCAAGGTCTTCAGCGGAAGAGCCAGTGGCTGTGTGTTCTAAGCAGTAGTCAGCGCGGAGGAAGGGTGACTTCTCCTTTCAGTTCCCCTGTGCGGGGCACCCCCGCCGGCCCTGAGAGGCTCCGGGGGGCTTCACACAGGCGGCCAGACCACAGGGAGTCAGATTGCTGCCCCACAGACCGTGGAACCATCCCCCTCTGGATCACAGACCCACAGACTCTCGTGAGAAAACAGAGCCCTGGCCCTCAGGCCTCCTCCCCCACCGCCCCTCGGTCCGCCCAGGGAGCCCACTGTGGTCTCGCCCCCCTGCAGGCCCCCCTGTTGGACAGGACCACCTGTCTCACCCCGGTGGGGCGAGGGCTCTGCCAGATGCCATCCCCAAGTCAAATTTGGGCAAGAGTGAGGTTTCATCTGTATCCTTAGGTCAGATTGTCCGTGATTTTAACCTAACTTTGTGTGTGTTGATGCCCGGAAGATTGTCTAATGTTTTAAACGATAATAGTGCTTCATGGTAGCCAGTATTGTTCATTAAACGGTGTTATTCCTGCAGCCGCGTGGTGGGACTTTGGCCTCACACTTGACTGATTCTCTCAAGCACAGGATGAACTTCATTTGCACTCTGTTTTCCTTTCCAAATGGTTTCGTTGCCCCTCACCTCTCCAAGAGTCCTTAAAATTCTCGAGTGGAAAAGGACGCTGCAGCTCCCTGGTGGAGAGAAGACAGAGGAGCAGCCAGCGTGGGTTTGCAGAGCACGGGAAGAGCCGTGGGAGACTCGAACTCTCCACCGCTGGTGGCCCAAGGAGCGCGCCTCCGACCCAGACCCGACTCGGCACTTTGTTTACAAGCCCGCGTCTGTGTTTACAGGTCACTCTTATGTTCATGCTTTGTATTTTATGTTTGAGACGGGCGGCCACTATACACGTATTTATTACGCTTTCCAGACTTTCTGAAGAGATTTTTTTGAATAAACATGGGTTTTATGAAGTGTAATCTTTTTCTAGGCTAACAGTAATTTTCGGACGCTCTGTGTGGTTGCCGGTAATGGTCCGCAGATCAGCGTCTTGCTCCCCCGTCCCCTCGCTCTGTCCTCGGGCTGCTGCCCGCCCTGCCGCTGCCGGGTGCCATCTGCGTGGGGAGTGTGACCATCCACTCCATACCGAGAGCTGCTAACGACATGTGTAGCCTCGCTACGAAATACCCCATTAGCAGACATCCGAAAGAGTTCAAAATCAGCCCAGCGGGCTTTGATATGAGCAGCAGCGGAGTCTAGACTCTAAACCCTTGAAATGATTAATGACAAAATATTGAATTTTGGCCTCACAGCCCCTGACAGGCAACTGTCCTGACGTTTTAGAAGAAAGGAAGCCAGAGGGCTTCCACACCCCTCAGGTTCCAGTGGCTTCCAGACTTCGTGCCTTCATTCCTTCCAGGACCGCCATGTAGGTTGGGGAAGGCAGCAGCCCGCACGGTGGTGCCCATGTGCCCGCATATACTCTGGTCCGGATGTTGGTGGACTAGAAGGGATTAACGTTCAGATTGTTCAGATGTGATCACTGTTTATAATTAGTTGACTCAAGTAAAGCATTTCATATGTCCTGGGCCTCAGCCAATCCAACGAAGACCTTGAGAGCAAAGACTATGGTTTCCCAAAGAAGAAGGAATTCTCCCCAAGATGACATGGAAACCCTGTCTGAGTCTCCGGCCGTCAGACCCGCTTGTCAACACCAACACCAACACTTACTGAGTGCGCAGCCCGCAGCACCGTCTGTGCCCATCAGACCTGCCGGCCCTCATGATGGCCGAGCCAGTTCCTTAAAATGAATGTCTCTCCCTCTCCCTCAACACATAGATCAACCGATTGATCAATGATAGATAGATGCAGACATGTAGCTAGAGATGGAAACATTCCTCCCACTGGCTCCGTTTCTCCGGAACGCTAATTCAGTACGACTCTGTTCACCCTGCAGAAAATGGAAAGGCAGTCTGGCCGTCTTCTGGGCCTGATGGAGTCACACCGAGTTGGGCATGCACAGCCGGGCCCCAGGCAGCTCTGTCCCTGAAAGGACTTCGCACTTGCTTTAACCACAGCGCTGTCTATATCCAGCCATCGGCTCGGCTACCTGGTGCCACGTGTTGTAGGTCGGCTTGGGTGCGACGTTGGTCACAAGTGTTTCTTGCCATTATCAGGGTCCTGCCTGCCCTTTTTTTTTTTTTAATATTTTTAAAGATTTTATTTATTTATTTGACATATGGAGATCACAAGTAGGCAGAGAGGCAGGCAGAGAGAGAGGAGGAAGCAGGCTCCCTGCTGAGGACCCTGAGATCATGACCTGAGCCAAAGGCAGAGGCTTAACCACTGAGCCACCTGGGCACCTCTGCCCGTCCTTTTCATGCCAGCTTGGGCCATGTGTCCATAAACCTTCTCTAGAGCTCATTGCTCCCCAGAGAGCCTGTGTGACAGGAGTAACCATTGTCGGGAACTCAGGTGTCCACATTTCCTCCTGCCCAGGACACCGCTGAGGAAGTGTTCTTTCTGTTCCGGGCTCAGCACGGGGCCTGGCACAAAAAGTGATTTGCTAACAAATAAATAGGTAAGGTATTGAGATTCTAAATAGGGCGTTGGCGTCCTCCAGTGGGTTAGGTGGCCTCCGTGACGTGAGGTGGACCCCCGAAGTTCACTCCTGCACCCCCCACAGGGCCCAGGCCATCCCTGCGATTGCGGGGCTCACTGACCGCCCCGGGGGCTGCACATCAGCTCCCCGCAGACCCACACTTGCCTCTCCAGATTCCTGAACTCAGTCGCAACACTTGCCCACACAGCATTTCCAAAGGCTACCACCGGAGATCCTTGGGTCCGAGGCCTCTCTCCTGCCCCTCACAGCCATGGGTCTTTGTTCCCTGCTGGTGCTGGAGTCGCACTCCCTTCCGCTGGTCCCTGCTCTCACCTCCACCTCTGTGGTCACCTCCTGCCTGGCCTTCCTGCTGCTATGTCACTTCTCAGACCCCCTTTCGACCTTGCAGCTCAAAATTCTATCACAAGGCCATGATGCCGCTATCACTGTGCTCTGTTAGAGGAAAACCTCCAGCACGGCCATTCTCAGAGCAGGTCCGGCTCTCTGACCCGGCACAGCAGCCCCCATGACCTTGGCCGCCATGTTTCATCGGTCTGTCTGCCGGCACATCCCGCCGCAGTTGAAGTCGTGCTGTCTGGTGGAGCGGACGCCAGCCCGCGTTCGGCTGTTCACACTCACACTAAGCACACTTCACACTTCAGTGCCCGGCCACACTGGCCCCTTCCCAGGTGTCCCACAGCCGCATGAGGCTGGGGCTCCCGCACGGCATGGCAGGGGCTCTGGCACAGGTCCGTGATCACGGCAAGTTCCACTAGACGCCGCCATTCTCGTGTGTCGGTGGGGAGACTTAGACACAAGAGAATCTGCCAGTTTAAGCAGAAGGAGCTGGAGCCCCACCATGGGCGACTCTGCTGGCAGAGACACGCCGCCCTGCACCAGACTCGTCTCCGCTCCACGCCTCACAAGGACGTCGCCCTCCCACCTGCTCTGGCCTCAGCCCAGGGGGTGAGGCAATGTCCGGGCCTCACATAAAGCCCAGCACCATCCACAGACCCATGTACAGGAACGGGGACACAGGAGGGGGTGACGGGAAATGAGTCATGATAAAACCCAGGAGAAGCTGTGGGTTGTTAGTGTGTTGGGTTAAAGTGTGTCCTCCCCCCAAATTCTCATGTTAGAGGGACCGCAGGACCCACTACGTGACATGTTGGAGGGAGGCTGTCAAGTTAAGATGAGGTCATTGGGCTGGGTCCCCACCCTAGATGGCTGACGTCCCTCTAAAAAGGGGGGATGTGGACCCAGAGGTAGACACACCCACAGGGCCAAGGGTGTGGACACACCATGAGAAGATGCTTGCCTTGTGGCCGAGCGGGGAGGTCTCAGGAGAAACCAGCCCTGCCCACGCCTTGACTTGAGAGCTCCCACCTCCGGCATGGTGAGAAGTCAGTGTCTGGTGCTGATGCCCCCGGTGTGGCAGTCTGTCCCAGAAGCCCGGGCAGAGACAGAGCTAGGGCGCCCCACATCACAGGCAGGTGGCAGGGCGCTGGTGGTGTCCCCATCTGCCTCCCTCACGCCTGATCCCCTCTTCCTGTCCCCTGGCCAGCATCTGAGCTGGTGGGGGGCCTCTGTCTTCATTTCCATCTGTGTATCTAGGGGGCTGTGCCTTTGTCGGCCCCCATCTCCCAGTGGATGGGCCGTGGGGGGGGCACCTCCTTCTGCCCCCAGAGTAGCAAGAGCCCAGTTCCCTCGTTCATCCACTGAGACCACTCGATGGTGGCACTTCTTGGCCTGTGGGTTACGTATGGCATCTGATGGGTCAGCTGGAGGGAGCCATGGGTGTCCCCCTGGGAAACACCTCCTGGCAGAGCCCAAAAGCCCAGAGAAAAGAAAGAAGCGCTTTGCTGGTGAGTCCCTGGGTAGGAACGGAAGCAGCCCTACTCGCTGTAGCCTCCCTCAATCTCCAGTCCGTGCAGGAAAGAAAAGCTCCCCAGCACGGTGGTGCGGTGCCCCCTGCCGAGGCCCGGACATGCCCTGGTCCCCCGGAGCCTGGACCACCCCTCCGTCGCCCACACCACAGTCCTACCAAGCCTGACCCACAAGGCTGCGTGGCAGGACCCGAGAACCTGGAGGCGCTTGGTCTCCTTCCCTGGGTCTGGGGCAGCTCAGGCCGCAGAGACTGCAGAGCTGAGTAGGGGCTGAAGGCGGGGGCCTTCCTTCCTCATACTTCAGGAGGGGGGACGTCTGAGTTGAGGGTCCGGGGTTTCTGTGTCTGGCAGGGACCTGCTTCCTGGTCACACAAGGCTCTGGGATCTTCCCGTAAGGGGCCCATCTTCACGACCCCCTCAACCTAATCTCCCCCAAAGGCCCCCAGTACCGTCCCACCAGGCACAGGCCTTCAAAGTGTGAATCTGGGGAGATAAACCTCAGCCCGCCCCGCCTCTCAGCTGTGTTTCTGGGGCGGAACCAACTGGTGGGTTTCTGATGTCATTGGTCCCCCACTGGCAGGACAGGTGTCCCCTCTCACAGCTCTTACTTCTCTAAGAAGGGGCTTCTTTGTCACTCCTACCCAGGGGGTCAGGGAGCACGGGACAGGGTTGGGGGTCTGGGCCACTGCTCACCCAACACACCTGTGCCTGACCCCCCGCTGCTCACACCCACCCCCTGCTGTGACCAGAACAGATGGGCGGACAGACAGAGGCAGCCCTGGTCTGCTCTGCTGTGTCCTCTGCCGGGGACACCCTTCCCGGGCCTTGCAAGGGCTGCGCTGGCCTCTGAGAGGCTCTGTCCGACGGTTCCACGCGAAGGGCAGCCCGCCCTGCGCGGTCCTGCTGGGGCTTGTCCCTCCCTGGACTCCCTCTTCACCCTCGGCATGACCTGCCTTGATTCTCTCTCTCTCCTGCTGGAACATGAGCTTGGCAGAGTCCCCGTGTTTACCTGAACTCTGGACGCACTCGTCAACAACCAGCAAAGCTCACGGCACAAAACTGGGGAACAGCATAGAGACAAGGGTGGGAGCCCACCCTGATCTGAGCTGGGTTTCCCTTGGGAAACTCTTCCCCTTCCTCCTGCTCCCCGCTAACCCCAGAAGTTGCTGGGAAACAATTTCGACACATGGTACCAGGGCTGTGTGAACGCAGGGAAATGCGTGCCGTCTGGCACCTAGAAGAAAAGGATTCAGACTGACTGGGCCATCGTGAGTGGCGTGAGGACCCGTCAGGGGTCCTTCGATCAGGGGGACCTCACAGAAGTTTCTGGGCCTCCTGCACTCAACGGGGCACGCTGCTTGCTCCTGGAGAGGGGCTGAGGGCTTGCACATGGGACTCAGGATGATTCGTCCTTGGGGGAAACATCCAGAAAACTTACTGCCAATGCAGGCAATGTCCCCTTCAGGTTAATGATCTGGTGATGCTGGAGTTGGCTTGACCGACGGGGAATTCGGTAAAGCTGCACCTTCTCCTTTTAGGTGTGGAACTAGGCCAGGGATAACAGACAAGGAAAACCAAATATTAGCTTTCAGATACGCCACTTAGGACGGCATTCTAGCTCAGAGCGGCCGGACCCACAAGAACATTCCTTTGAGGCCGTGTCAACAAGCCTAACCCCGGGCTGAGGTCAACCAGTTCCGTGGGTGACAGTTTTCTGAAGACCCAACCTGCTCTTGTTCTGCATTTTAATGTCTCTGCCTCCACCGTGTGACAGTATCACACTCCCGGGCTATTCACACCACACGGGCCACGGGCCACCTGACCGTCCCAATCTCCGGCACTGACATCCGGTATGGAGGATGTGTAACTCAAGTCTAGACACAGTCCTAAGAGCTCAAGTTCCCCACTCGTGGGCCTCCCCCTGGGAAGAGGCACCCCTGTGAGAAGCCGGCGGAGCTGGCCATGGGTCCTTCAGGTAAAAGAGAGGTGACCATTGCCAGGATCAGGAGGTCAGAGGCAGGAACCCGTGATGTAAGCTGGGGAGACCTACAACGGCCCACACTTAGAAAAGAGCAGGAGGGGAGGAGAAACCGCAGTTCATGATGCAGAAAATTCGTCTCCAAGACAGATATGTTAAGCTGACATTATATACGTGGAATATGTACAAGTCCTTCCTCTGTTGGAATCATCATTTAGGTTAAACAAAGTCACCCTAATGAACTGATCTGAAACACACCTACGCAGCTGCAGTAGGAAACCAGATCTAAAATGAGCAGCAGGATTTCAGACGTAGAAACTTTGCCAGTCCGGGGCCTGGAAAGCCAACCCTCGGAGAGCGTGTCTTTGAGTCTTGAGTGGCGCTAAGGGCGGGTAAACTAATTTCCGTCCCGACAGACAGTCCTCCAGCTTGTTAGCTGGAATCGGGGGTTTATGGAATTTTAAAACAAGACACTGATGTTTATCTTATTGCTTTGTTCCACTGTGTAATACATATTGAAAACGTTTGTATTCCGTTTTCTGGGGCAGACACTGATGTGGGAAACAAAGGAAGAAGAAAATTTATTAAATGTCCTTACTACCTACAGCCCATTGACAAGTCCTTGAAACAGACAGAGTGACCTTGCTCTAAGAACTCAGCTGCCTCCATGTTAACATTTTTTAAGGGCAAAAGCCAGTCTCAGCCAGACCTCCAGGATCCTATGTGTCTACTTCAATGCATAAAAATTCCTTTGGAAACTTCCTTTATTTCTGCCCCTCAAGGTACATGTTGGCAACCATCCTCCAAGCATATGGCCCACTAATAGACAGCTGAAGGGTCTCATGACTGAGGGTTTACGGAACAGTAATAAATGACCTTTTCCAACAACAGCTAGCCCCCCCACCAGGATCCTGGAAACGTAGTTGTTAAAAGACCTGGAAGGTCTGTGCTATCCTTAACCCTCTCCCAGCTTGAAAATATGTAACAGGGCCACTCCCCATGAACCCTGTGTAGCTCCTTCTGCCCACAGATGGTGTCCCTGTGCTTATTTTTTTTTAATTTTTTGTAAAGATTTTATTTATTTATTTGACAGAGAAGGATCACAAGCAGGCAGAGAGAGAGAGGGGAAAGCAGGCTCCCCGCCGAGCAGAGAGCCCGATGCGGGGCTCGATCCCAGGACCCTGAGATCATGACCTGAGGCGAAGGCAGAGGCTTAACCCGCTGAGCCACCCAGGTGCCCCCCTATGCTTATTTTTTAATAAAACCATCTTTTTGCATCAAATACATCTCAAGAATTCTTTCTTGGTGGGGCACCTGGATGACTCAGTGGGTTAAAGCCTCTGCCTTCAGCCCAGGTCATGATCCCAGGGTCCTGGGATGGAGCCCCAAATTGGGCCCTCTGCTCAGGAGGGAACCTGAGCAGAAATTATTGTAGGGGCCTACTTAGCCAAAGCAACTCCATCTCGGTTAAACAGCCATTTTGTTGTTTGTGCAGTAAAACTTAAACTGACCCTGCCCTCCCCAAGGAACTTACTTAAAAGCAAGTCTGGGAAAACAGTAAAATATGGCCGACCAGTGCCTGATAACAGAGCCCAGAAGGCAAGGCCGGGTCAGGCCGGGTGGAGATGATCTCACTGGCCAGGCTCGACCACATGGCCTTTGCTCTATAAAAGCTGGTCGGTGACGCTGGGGGGGTCGTTGCTCTCGGTAAGAGATGGCCCCGGCCGGTCGGCTTGATTCTCAGTGCTGGCGCGAAATAAAGCTTTGCTTGACCTTTGCTTTGCATCGGTCTCGCTCCTTTGGTCACGGACCCATCAATGACGACAGAGTTTCAGGTTTTATGTCATTTGCTTTTTCTCCTGTGCATTTTTTTAAAGTTGTGGGTCTTTCTTTTTTTTAACGTTCAGTTTTTAAAAATAACTTTACTGGGATACCACTCACACAGCATGCAATTTCCCCCTTAGAAGTGTACAATTTGATGGTTTCGAGCGCATTCGCAGAGCTGCACTGCCATCACCACAGCCCACGTCGGAGCATTTTCATCACCTGGGCTGCGCACCCATGCCCGCCCTTAACAGCCCCCCACGCGTCTACTGGATCCCTCGATGTGCCCGCCCTGGACGCTTCATACAAGCAGCGTCGTACTACATGTGGCCCCCTGTGCCTCGAAACCCACAAGCACAGTGCTTGCAGGGTCCATCCCTGCGGTAGCACGTGCCAGGACCTCATTGCTTTTAATTGCTGAATAGTATTTCATGGTGGGACGCCTGGGTGGCTCAGATGTTAAACGTCTGCCTCCAGCTCAGGTTAAGATCCCAGGGTCCTGGCATCGAGCCCCGCATAGGCTCGCAGCTGGGCAGGAAGCCTGCTTCTCCTTCCCCCAATCCTCCTGCTTGTGTTCTCTCTCTCTGTCAATGAAATAAATAAATAAAATCTTTACAACAACGAAACAACAATATCCCATTGTATGGTTATTCCACATCTTATGTGTTCTGATAGCTGATCTGACATTTGGGTTGTTTTCACTTTCCGGCTGTTATCTTCCGTGCTGCTGTGAGCCTTTGGACTCAAGGGCTGTGTGCACGCACGTTTTCAGTTCCCTTGGGTGGGGCTCTGGGAGAGGGATTGCTGGGGCCACCGGCAGCCGCGTGTGTAGTCCTGGGAAGAACTGCGAGGGCTGCTGCTCCAGTCCTCGAGGGCGCCCCTTCCTCTGCCTCCTCGCAGACACCTGCTGGGCTCCATTTGCTGCCCTTCTGCGGAGCGTAAAGCGGTATCTCCTTCCGGCTTTTCATTTCCCTCACGGCCCATAATGAGCATCTTTTTATGAGCTTGGTGGCCATTTGTGTATCTTTGGAGAAATCTCTATTCCACCCTTTGCTTGTACTTTGACTGGTTCGTCTCTGTGTTACTGGTTGTAGGTGCTCTTTCAATATTATCTCAGGTGCATGGCCCTTATCAGATACATGGTTTGCAGAAATGTTCTCCCATTCTGTGGTCTTTGTTGCATCTTTTTGTTCTCCCTTGAGGATCACGGGGAAGAGGAGTCTCCGTGGCTTGTAGTCACTGTTCTGATACGCAAATTGTCCTGGGTTTAGCCAGGGGGAGCCCCTCCTCACAGCTTCCTTTTCTGTCAACACAGCCCCTCTCCCTCTCGTCCTCACAAAGGCAGAAATTCAGCCAGTGTCAGGGCAGATCAGAGGAGTTTCCAGGCTTTTGCAGTCACAACCCAAGGGCTCATCCAGGCTCCATCCCGCTGCTGCAAAGGCAGGCTGGCTCCCATCATGGACTAAGTCTGCAGTCAGAGATGGGAGCTCCCATTTCTGTTGATGCTATTGTAGCCGGGGCAGAGGGGTGCAGGAGCGCTTGGCTCCAAGGGTCCCGAACACACCAGGTCTGCTGTCGTCACTGACAAAATCCAAAGCAGAGACATGAGTGGCTATGAAAGAAGAAAGGGATTTTTTTTCAAGGCCAATGCTGGAAAAGCAGTGACCTGGTGTCTCAAAGGCTAGCTCCAAAGTGCCAAAAATATTTCCAAGTTTATATAAGTTAAATGTGGGGCAAAGACGGGCGGTTATGTGCAGGGGGGGCAGTGAAGGTCAAACTGATCATTGTCTCAGAGTCAGTCACCCCTGGGGTCTTGCTGGCTGAGAGGTAGTTGGTTCCCTAGAGGGGATGCTTGAATACAGGGTCTTCCTCCTGAGCCAAGAGACCAGATGGAAAGAAGAATCCAACCGGAGAGTTGAAGGTCAAAGTGAAGGCAGCCCAAGTCCCCAGTCATACGCTCCCCCAACATGGTTTTCACCACACTCAGAAACAA
>PISX010012592.1:0-36364 GCA_004024625.1 Mellivora capensis
CCCTCCACCGCCCCCCCCCCGCCTGACAAATAAATAAATAAAATCTTAAAAAAAAAAAAAAAGCTGTAGGGCTGGGGCGCCTGGGTGGCTCAGTGGGTTAAAGCCTCTGCCTTCGGCTCAGGTCATGATCCTAGAGTCCTGGGATCGAGCCCCACATCGGGTTCTCTGCTCAGCAGGAAGCCTGCTTCCTCCCCTCTCTCTGCCTGCCTCTCTGCCTACTTGTGATCTCTGTCAAATAAATAAATAAATAAATAAATAAATCTTAAAAAAAAAACAACAAACACAACTGTAGGGCTGAGACGCCTGGGTGGCTCAGTTGGTTAAGTGGCTGCTTTCGGCTCAGGTCATGATCCCAGCGTCCTGGGATCGAGACCCACATCGGGCTCCTTGCTCAGCAGGGAGCCTGCTTCTCCCTCTGCCTGCCACTCTGTCTGCCTGTGCTCACTCTGACAAATAAATAAGTAAAACCTTAAAAAAATAATAAAAAAATAAAAACTGTAGGGCTTCGCTGAATTTTCCACCCCTGTCCACTGTTTCTGGGGGTTCCCATTGTTTATATTTCCCTGTGTAGACAAGTAGACCGGTTTATCTTTAACCTTAGTTTCTTATCTTTAAAATAGAATAAGGGCCCCCTAACAACAAAGGAAATGCTTTATTCTCTTCAATAATGGCGCTATTGATATTCATTTTGTGTTTTCTGGATGTTTTACCATGAAAACAGAAACAGACTCTGACTGTGCATCACCCAGATGTTCAAAGTTTATTTATGTCGTTTCAATACACTGACAACACACCACAGTTCGTGAATTTTTCTCCCTCAAGAGCCAAGAGTCACTTTATCTTAAACCAGAAGATGCTCTTAGAGAACACACACACACACACACACACGCACACACACACGGAAAGTACAAAAACAATCCCACCAAAGTGCATGTGAATGAAAGTGCAAACAGGCTTCGTTTTCAAACTCTGGGTTCGTTCTCTCTGCTTCGGAAATTAAACAGAAAGGTCCTCACTGACCTAAGCCAGGGCTGGGCCGGGGGCTGGGTGCAGCTGTTGAGGGCCAAAGTGTGAGCCGTGTCTGCTGCCCAGAGCAGGGCACTGGCGCTGACGCCCTCCCTTCACCTCCATCCCCGCCAACGTGGGAAGATCTCCTCTAGGGACAAGATGTGGGTGAAGGGGCAGGAGGGCAGACTGCTTTCCCCCTTTCTTACGGTTTCTTTCCGAAGAGTTAGACGTTGGTGCAGAAGTGCTGAGGTCTCCAAGTTCGGAGGCCTGGGGCCCCTCTCCTCAAGGCCCTTTGGTAGTCCAGCCTGCCTCTCCCGTCGGCAAGCACTGGGACTGTGGCTGGCTGATCCGCGTGGCAGAGCTGCTGCCAGTCCCCAGTCCTGCTCCTCGGGAGTGGGGAGCGTGCGTCCTCGTTGCCTTCTCCTCACATCACAAAGCCAGTTTCTCCTCAGTTTCAAATAGGAGTCGACCAGGCCAAGTTGCTGGAGAGTTCTGCCACCACCCAAGCAAACCAAGGGAGAGAGGCTCGGACTGGCCCCTCCTGTCTCTTGGCCAAGGGGGCACCAATGCAACCTCCGTGAGCCTGAGCCTCAGCCAGAGGCAGGGCCTACCCCCTTTCTTCCCAGGAAGGCTGTGCGCAGAGCTGCCTCTAAGGGCCGAAAGGGCATGAACATCAGAAGTCCTGCCCCCTCAGAGCTGTCTGGGACCACGGGAGGGAGGGTCCCCTACTGGATTGCGGCAGGAAATCAACAGAGCTTTGGGTGCCCCACTTCTACGGGAAAGATAAAGCTTCATATTTTAACAATAATAGCCCTTGACATTTTCCCAACACTCAGCCTCACAGATGCACCTGTCAAACACTTCTGGGGGGCCCCCGATGTGCACACACATACCACGTGACTGAGGGAAGGGGCCTGGCCGCACCCTGCAGGCCCATCGCAGCACCTGGGGCCATGGGAGCTTGGCGGTTGCCCCTCACCTCCCTGTGGGGCCAGCTGCTCCGGGCCCTCTGCCCCTGCCCCACCCTGGCTGGTTTGGCAGTAGCTCCGTGGAGGCTCGGCCCCCACTTGGACAGAAAGGTTGAAGTCCCCGAGCCCCGGCAGGCGCCCGGCTGGCAGTGCAAGACAGATGGAGAGTGGTAAGAAAGGCTTACGGAACACAGAGAAGTCAAAGACAGAAGAATTCACCTTCCCAACTCCCAACTTCAAGGGGGCTTTGTAAGACCTCAAGAGCAAGACATTGACGGGACAGGTCGAATGTGATGTTGTGAGGTATGCGTGCTAGACCGAGCGGCACATCCCCACAGCTGGAGGCCTGGCAGGCATGGGGTCCTCACCCCAGAGCCAATACCCTGGCTGAGATCCATGCCTGCAGGGAAGGATGCTGGGCCCAGCTTCGGGGACCATCATGCCTGCTGGAGCTGCCCCTCTGGGGAGCAAAGACCAGAGATTGTCTGACATATCCTTGTGCTGCCTCTTCCCCACACCTGATACAGGAAGGGTATATGGGGAACATATGTGGAGCCTTAACCTCTTCTGCACAGGTGAAACAGGTCCTAACCATCCACTCTGCTGGAAACAAGGCTTGGCGTGGGCCACCAGAATGCCAGCTCATCCAGAACAGCGTGCTCAGGAAGGCATCTGGGCTTGGCATCCCGAGAAAAGCAGCCAGAGATGCCCAGTGGATCCTATGACAACCTGTTTCCGAAACTCACCCATCTACGGGGGAAGAGCCAGTGGAGTCTGGGTGGGCCCTGCCCAGGAAACCAGACAGCGGAGCAAGTACATATGTTTGTGGCTGGGTCACTTCCTGGCCGGAGCCAAGGCAAGAAAAGCATGGAGAGAGGCCCAAGAGAAAGGAGCCTCTGACCCGAGGATTTCCCCTTCTACCAGATTGTCCTTAACCGCTAAGATAAAGACCCTTTGGTGATCACACAAGTCAGCTAGAGATGTGGGGTGGCCAGAGGCAGGGCCCCTCCGGTCTACTACCGGTAATGTTCCCCCAGCCCAGTCACACCCTCACTGGTGTGCCTGCTGGCAGATGAGCCCCAGGACTCAGGGGCTAGGGCTCCCATGTACCCTGTAGGAAGCAGCCCCAGAGAGAAGGAGCACCACCCCTGGTAAGTCGTAGAGGGTGGTGGGGGTGTGGGTGGGATATTAGGAACTCGAGTTGGGAAGGAAGCATCGGCTGCAGAGGGAGGCCCAGCTTGGGCTGGAGGTGAGCCCAGCCCTGAGCCACTCACTTTAAGGTGTCATCGGCGTTTTTGAACATGAGAATGGCGTTATAGATCTTCAAGGCTGGACCCAGCTTGACGCTCATGATCTTCACAATGTCCGCCTGTGTCAGCAAAAGGAAGGCCTCGCCGTCAATCATCTGAGGGGTTGGGGGAGGGAGGCGGAAAGCGGAGAAGGTGGAGAGGGCCGTGGGAAGGAGTGACGGAGAGGTGGGTGGGGTATGTGTAGGGAGTGGGCAGGGGAGAAAGAGAATCGGAGTCAAGGATGTGGAGGGGGGGACGGGGAGGAGGACAGAGATGGGAAGAGGAAGGAAAAGGAGAAACGAGGGAGGGAGAAAGGAAAAAAGGAAGATAGCGATGGGGACAGAGAAGGACAGAGATCTCCACTGGCTCCCCCATGTTCACACACATACTCTTTCTCTTTCTTTCTGCTGCCTGGTCTGCTGTCAGTGTGTGTGTGCATAACGTCTTCTGAGTCCTCCCAGCCAGTGGCCTCAAAACACCTGCTGTTGCGCTTCCCCCGCAAAGCCCCAGGTTAGTGTCCCTGCTGCTGGCAGGTCAACACGCAGACACAGGGGGCATGCACAGGGGATGCAGTGGGATGTACACGGTGTCACCTATGAGCTATTCCTGCTGGGGGGTTGGGGGGAGAGAGGACGGGAGAGTGATTTAGTCCGAGTCTGGGCTGGGCCAACCGCCAGACTGGACAGACTGACTACCCATGAGACGGTCAGTCTGCTTTGCCCTCATTTCTCACTCTAATGACTGGTCTGTGTCCCAGCCAGAGAGAATCTTGACGTGTGTGTGTCTGAGTGTACCATTTCAGCCCAACCACGGCCACTCCCTGGAGTGTGGTCCAGATCCTGGGGGAGGTGATGCCGCGGACCAGATCCTGGGAAGGGTCATCTTCAGCCCTCACAGGCATCCTGCTCCCCACTGAGACTCCGTCTGATGCTGGCGGTCCACCCTTTGCCCCTTCTGGCCACTGCTTTTGTATCCCAGACCATGCCGAACTGAGACACGCAGCAGGTGCTCAGGGTGGGAGAGAGCCCTTCTTCTGACAAGGGGAGGATGCTGTAGCACCTAACTTCCGTGTGGCTCTGTGGCTGGCTGAATGACTGCACTCAGCAAGGAGTTATGACTGTCGTCACAGAGGGAGACCTCTAACTGGTGCCACATGCTTCTATCTCGTGAAAAGGGTGTGGTAAAGGTGTGGCTGAGTTACCAAATGACAAGTTGTATGAGACTGGAAAGGCTTACTGGTATTAGAGATGACAGGATCAAGATTTAAAACAATGAGACTATGAAACCAACAAAATAACATTTAATAGGGATAAATGTAAAGTTTTACATTAGGTTAATAAAAAAAAGAACAGTGGTACAAGTAACAAACTGGAAAATGTGGTTAGACTATAATGGATAATTGATATAATAAAAGGCACTTGGGGACTTTCGTGACCTCCAAGCTGGTCTGATGTGGCTATAATGAAGCTAGTGCAAACTTAATTTTTGCTTAAAAAAAGAAAAAGAAAAAGAAAAGAAAAAATATAAAGGGTTTGCATCTAGGGGAAGAGAAAACAACCCAAATATCCAGTAACGGGAGAAGCATGGGCTCTTCATAAAATGGAGCAGTACTCAGCAATACAAATGGACAGACTACTGGTCTACACGGTAACACGGATGAGCCTGAGAAACGTCACACTGAGTGAAAAGAGACAGACACCAAAGGATAAAAGCTGTACCCCCCTTTATGTGACATCTGAGAACAGGTATAACTAACTTACGGTGCTAGAAATTAGAACAGTGGTCTCTGATGAGGGAGGGGACTGACAAAGGGGCCAATAAAGACGTCTGTAAAAACTCCCTGGTGTGATGGGAATGTTCTAGATCTTGGCTGAAGTGCTGGGTTCAGGTGCGTTCGTCTCACAAAACTCATGGAACTGTACTTCTAAGGTGCGTGCATTTTGCTCCATGTACATTTTTAACTCCATTAAAAAACATCTGGGTGTCGGTTCAACGATTCTAACAAGTGTGCCCCTGTGGTGAGTGCAGCTGATAAGGTGGGGGGGGCAGGCTATGCCTGGTGGGGGGTGGGGGTGACAGGGTGGGGGTTGGATGGGGAATCTCTGTACTTTCCTCTCCATTTTGCTGTCAATCTAAAACTGCGCTGTAAAAATAAAGCCCTTTTAAAAACAAGGGACGTCTGGGTGGCTCAGTTGGTTAAGGGGCTGCTTTCGGCTCGGGTCATGATCCCAGTGTCCTGGGATCGAGTCCCACATCAGGCTCCTTGCTCAGCAGGGAGTCTGCTTCTCCCTCTGCCTCTGCCTGTGCTCGCTCTCTCTGACAAATAAATAAATATAAAATCTTAAAAAAAAAAAAAACAAAAACAAAAACAAAAAACCAGAAAGCACATACAGGAGAACTCAACTGGTGTGTTCTGTGCTGGTCAGAAGGCATCTGACACCGGGGTATAGCCCTGAACCCATATGTCAGAGTAAGACCACCAGCCCAGGAGGCAAAGAACCAGGAGTGGCGTGGTGTCTGTGGGCTCCCCTGCACGAGGTTACTATGAAGAACCGGCTGTGCTGGGTCTGGAGGGAGTGAGTCTTCTCGGGGAAGAGGAGCAGACTTCTGTCCTATGGGCGCCTTTCCCATTTATGGGGAGCTGAGACTATGCTTTCCTGGATGAAGGGGGACGGACGCGTGTACTCTTGGGAGGGAAGATCTAAACAAACTCCAAGCTCCCTTCCAGTTTTAAACTGTGTGAATTCGGAGAGTCCCAATAAAACTCTTCACTTGAGGACTTAAGGACGACTATTCAGAGTTAAAACCACCACTGAGCCCCCCCTCCCCGTACCAGGCATTCTGTTATAGTGATAGGATTTGTGTATTACTCTATAGCAGGCTAGCGATATAACTATACTAGACATTCTGGTATCATGATCCATTCATCACTGCCATTGCTCAGGACGGCCCTGCGAGGTTGCCACCGTTAGGGCCTGCATTATCCCTGTTTTATCTCATTTTATGGATAAGAAGGTGCAGACCCACACACAGTAAAGAGCTCGAACTGCCAGAACTAGGATTCACACCCACCCTGTCCGTAAAGCTACGGTTCTTTTATGTACGACTCACTGCTTCTTGTCCTTGGTAAGCTTTCGGGTCTCGGTATTACGTATGTGTTAGGACCCTGGCAGTTAAGAGGCAGACCTATGCCTTTCAGGACCCACTTGAACTTACTGTCCCTAGTGAGCTGGGTTTGGAAGACAGGCTGCACGGAGAGCAGAGGAGCGAATGGAGCCCCGTCTCCGAGAGGCATTCTCCTTCCTGCGGTGATCTGAACACAGAGGGTTTGCAAGCTGGGCCACGGTCCGTACTGGATTTTTCCCAGAGACGTGGGTCACTGTGACCAGTCTCCCACAGGCAGGACAACAGAGGGCCCTCCCTGGCAGGGGGCAGCGCTGCTGAGGGCATCTGCTCCCTGTCGCCTCAGCGACCAACCCTTCTGCCCCACTCTGCACTTGCACCTCACCTCATCTTTGAAGAGTCGTGCCTGGTCCTCACAGCCGGTCAGGGTCTGAACGAAGCTGAAGACCTTGGAAACCAGAGAAGCACCTGTTGCCAAGGGGATGGGGGCCTGGGAGCGCAAGGGGGAGGCGGGCCCACGTGCACCGGCTGCTCTCGGGGCTTTGATAGCGTCATTTTTCCTTCTTAGCCTGCGAGGTTGCTTGTGTCCCTGCTGCTGGATGAGCGAGCCGGGCCCAGGGGAAGCGTCTCTCCTGCTGGACTTGCATAGGGACTAGCAGCACGGGCCGCCCCCACCTGCCAGGGGAGGCCTGCTGAACCCTCTCTTGGCCCCTGCCGGGCACCCAGAGGGACCACGGAGAGGAGACAGGAGCAGCAGATGCTGCCAGGAGCCGAGTCCGCCTCTGCCTGCCCGGGGCCTTTCCTGAGCCTCCCGCCAGGCTGTGGGGAGGAGGGCAAAGTAGGGGAGAGGAACGGGGATGGGTCCTCGCTCTCACCTCATCAATGGTCCACTTGGCAACCGCAGAGGCCGAGATGCCCGCCACTCCCGGCAGGAGCTTGCAGTGCTGCTCCCAGCACACGGACAGCGAGCGGTCTGGGTGGGCCGACAGGGCTGACATGAACAGGGACTGGTGCATGGCGTCCGTGGCTAGCGCTGCAGGCGGAGGCAGAGGCGGAGGCCGGCAGGCTGACACTGAGGACGAAGCCGGTCCCCAGGGCCCGCTCGTACCCCTGCCCCTCGGGGGGAGGACCGCAGCCCCTTTCTGAGAGTCTTGCAGAGCCAAGAGGGAGGGCGATGGGACTCTTCACGCACTGCTCGGTCCCCCTGGTCAGGTAAGCCCCTCGCTTCACAGACTCCCAGGGGGTAGCTGTGGGGAGCAACTCCAGCCCCCTCTCTCTGAGGCTACATCACCCTGGGTCCCACGAGGAGATGCTGTAGCATTCCTGACCGTTCCCTAGATGCCCTGCAGCAGAACGGCCTCCACCCGCCAAGGAGCTCAGCCCTGGCAGCAGAAGCTCATTCGGTTTGCCCTCCTCTTCCTGAGACCTTTGGGGCCCTGACCCACCGGCGGGAACCCAGCCTGGAAGCTGCGGCCACTGCCCCTGGCTCCAGTCCTCTCCCCTGTGCTCACCCGAGCCCGGATCGGTTTGCCTGCTGCCTATGCGGACCTGCTTGCCACCTCCATGCTACCTGCCACCTGCTGCTCGGCCTGCAGTCCCGGCTCCTGGCCTCCACCCTCGGCTGCTACAGGGTCTCCTGAGGGACACTGCTCTGTTGGGCCTCCTTCTTGGCCAGGCCTGGCGCCCACCTGCCTGGACTTCAATTATCTTTGGCCGCTCTGACAAGCCTGGCCCCTGCCTCCCTCACCAGCCTCAGCCGGCCTGGAGCCACACGGTCACTGTCCCACAGGGCTTGCCCTACCTCTAACAGTCCAAGAGAGCTGCCCCTTTCCTGTTCACGGGGCATTAGTTCTGGACATGTGGCTGCAGCTCGCCACCACCCCCTTCTCATGGGGCCTCCCCTGCCCGTCACAGACTGTCCTTCCCTGACCCTTTGGCCCCTAAGCTTCAGCCTTTCACCTCAACTCTACACCTCGCAACCACCCTCCGAGCCTCTGGGATGCTATCGGCAGCCTCACGTGCCGTTCTCTGTAGCTCCTCCTGCCATCCCTGCTCATCGGCCCCAGAGAGTCCCGCTTCGGGCACCACGAGGAAGCTGCCACCGTGCACCACTCAGCCAACTCTCAGCGCCCACCTGCGGCCCCAGCAGCCTCTCCCCTGCCCGCTTCCACCCCAGCGCTTTGTCTCCTGGCCACAGGTCTGGCCTCCTGCCTATGAGGATCTGTTTCTGGTTCTCCAGGTACCGGTGGAGGAGTCTTGGGGGACAAGGCCAACAGGCTGTAGGCTGCTTTGTTCCTTATCTTTCTTCCCCAGAGCACAGAACAGGAGCTCTCACACGCAGTCAGGGTGTCTTATCAAACTGGAAACTGACGAGGCCGGTCAGAACCTGCTAAGGTTGGTTTTTTGTTTCGGGGTTTGTTTTTTTTTTTGGCCTCATAAACAACAGAAACTATTCCTGACAGTCATGGCAGCTGGGAAGTCCAAGATCAAGGCACCAGCAGATTTGGCATATGGTGAAGACCCACTTCCTGGCTAACAGATTGCCCACTTCTCACTGGGTCTCATTTGGCAGAAGGAACACTGGAGCCTCTGAAGTCTCTTTTATAAGGACGCTAATCCCATTTGTGAGGGCTCCCCCCTAGGACCTAATCATCTCCCCAAGGCCCCACCTCCTAATACCATCACACTGGGGATTCAGTTTCACATATGAATTTGTAGGGGGACACAAACATTCAGTCCATAGAATTATTATTATTGTTATTATTATTGGGTAAGCCCTTCTTCACCCTCTCTGGGCTACAGCCTCAATCTCTGAAAAGACTTAAGTTCTCAGGATGCTTCTGGAATGAACACGCAGGCACACGCCCTCTGGTGGTCAGAACATGGCTCTGGACGGCAAGCTGGCCAGGTGTCCATCCCACAGACAGGTAGAAAAGGTGCCCACTACAGTCCCATTCCCGGAAGTTCTCACCCTGGGGCCTGAGAGGCTGGCCAAGCCCCTCCTCACTCAAGCCCGAAGCTGCAGGACGTGCCTTCTGCTTCCACCAAGAAGAGTATGGACTGGCAGCACGAGGAGGTCAGCCACACTCAGGGCTAATAATACCAGTAGGGACTGGTGTTACTTGACCTTTTAAGCCCCCTACTGCCTTCTGAGGTGGGCGTATTATCAGCATTGCACAAATGAGCCAGCCAAGGCTCAGAGAGGGGGTCACCTGCCCGAGGTCTCACAGCCCATAAAAGGCCGTCTGACTCCAGGGCTGTGCTTTTAACCACCATCCTAGATACCGTCCAGGTTGCAGAGACTGTTCCTGAAGAACCGGAATAGCTTAAGTGCTGCCCACCAACTGGGCATGAACCAGGTGCTCTCCCACCCGCTCTTCTGGCCTCAAAGACAAGGGCATTCCACTCGACTGAGGTGAGATCCCCAGCACTCCTGCTGTGTGTCAGGCCCTGTACCAGTGCCTGAAGCCGTGAGGTCAATCTGTCACCCAACAGGAGGCTCAACCACCCTGTCTCTCCCTTTGGAACATGCCATGGGGTTCACTGTGTTCCCCGCAAATTCACATGGTGAAGACCTAACCCCCAATGCCCCTGAATGGGACTATACAGTTAATCCTTGACCAATGTGGGGGTGAGGGGCGCCAACACCCCATGCAGTCAAGTCCAAGTAGAACTTTGACTTCCCCCAGAACTTCGCTGCTAACACCCTACTGTTGACTGGGAGCCTTACCAACGTCATACACAATTACCATAGGTTTTCTATGTTATATGGATTATATACGCTATTCTTTCAATAAAGGAAGCTAAACAAGAAAACGTTATGGATAAAATCCCAAAGAAAATACATTGGCAGTACGTGCTCTAAAAAATTCATATGTAAGTGGACACGCATAGTTCAACCCCCTTTGTTCAAGGGCCAGCTGTACTGGGAGACAGGGTCTTTCAGCAGATGACTAAGCTCAAATGAGGCCATCAGGGTGGGCTCTCATCCGATCTGGTGTCCTGACAAGAAGAGCGATTTTGGACACGCACAGAGAGACACCGGGAGCACGCACGCACAGGGGGCAGATTGCGGGAGGACACGGCAAGAAAGTGGCCATGCGCGAGCCAGCAGCAAGGTCTCAGAAGAAACCAACCCTGTGGATCCCTTGATCTGGGACTTCTGTGGGTTAAGCCGCCAAGTCCGTGGTACTCAGTCATGGCACCCAAGCTAAAACAAAGGAGCTGGAGGGGGTAACTGACATCTGGCTAGGTGCTTCCACTCTGTTACACCAGCCGCACAGAGCAGAAGTCAGACCCGAGTCTGAGTCCCAGCTCTGCCCCTTACAAGTCGAGTGACTTCGCCCTCTGAGCCTCCCAGTCCTCTTCTCTCAGGAGAAGAGAATGGTGTCCATGTTACAGGATGCCTGTGAGGGTCAGCGACCAAGTACACAGAGCGCCTGTGACAGTGCCGGGCCCACAGTAGGTACTCAGTAAACAGCATGACTCACTAAGTAGTTATTCCAGGTACTTGATACCTGAAAGGAGTACTAGTCATGTCTTCAAATGAGACTGAGACTCGGAGATATTAAGTGACTTGCTTAGGGTCACGCAGCTAGACAGTGCAAGCCAGGCCTCCCTCCCAAGAGGAGTAGAGCTGGGGGCCTCCTACTGCTGCACAGTGGGGAGCCTGAGGCCCAGAGACTCACAACAGGGTCTCCGGTGAAGTGGGGCTGGAGCCTGAAGGGACTCCTGAGCTCTCGCCTCTGCCCTGTGCTCTGCAAGGAAGTGAAAGGAAGAGGCGGCCTCCCTTCCCCTTGTCCCCTCTGGGTCCCCTCGTGACTCATCCCATCCATCACTAAGCACTCACTGTGAACACGGTGTGGAGGGCATGGCAGTAGAGGACTCGGGACTTACTTGGGAAATCTTCCTGTGGGATCTTCCGGTATTTAGGAGGGCGTCCAATCCTGGAGAGAGAGGGACCCGGTCCGTGGCAGGGAATCAGTGCCTGGCCTGGCCCCAGAGGACACGAGGCCCTGCACCCTTGCCCTCCGCACCGGCCATGATGGCGAGGCTTCTTCCTTAGGGAGAAGCCCGAGAGATTCCTCTTACGGGCCGAGGCCTCTGTGTCGGATAACTCCGCCTTCAGCCGACTCTGGTTCCTCTCAGCCAGCGGGCAGCCCGAGAGGCAATGGTGAGCTGTGAACTTGCCTGTGACGTGTCCGGAACCATCACAACCAGGAGTGGGGCACTTCCTGGGGAAGAGTTAGAAGGAGGAGGCTTACGTTGGGCTGAATCCACTTGTTCCCACTGAGCTCTTCCCCAGGTTGGCCCCCTTTGGAGAGTGTTTTGGGGGACATTAATGGGCCGCACAGAGGAAGTGTAGAGGACCCCTCTCTGAACAATGCCCGAGGGTCTCTGAGCAGGAGCCCTTCTCTCACCGGTGGTGAAAGCTGTACTTGGAGGTCTTAGTGTGTGGCAGGCTCCGACAGCTGAGAGGGGGACACCCCCCGGGGGAGACAGAGCTGGGCTCTCTGGGTCCTGAGGGAGCAGGAAGAAAAGAGTTAGCATGAGGTCCTGGACTGGGGGTGGGACGGGGGATGGAGGGCAGGGAAGGGACACTTTCTCTGGGGAAGGTCAGCACTAGGGGCTAGCGCCCCAGCTATGGGGCCCTAACGTAGACTGTGACATCATTTCCTGCTCCTGAGTATCCGCCCCTCCTTGGGGAATGAGGGTTTGGCTCTCATATGCTTTGTCAAAACCCCAGGCCATGTCCATTGTCTCTGAGAGGAGATCCCTATGGGAGAAGATCAACTCCAAGCTGGTGTGGGCACAGCGGTAGCTTAGAAGCCACATCAGGCACAATTATGTTACCCTGTTTGCTTCCCTGTTTCATTCTTGAGACTCTGGTAACTTTCTTTAGGCCCTACTCATATTTGGAGAAAAACCGAGAAGGATCAACACCACCGTCTTGGGGCTAAGTGGTTCGATGACCTGGCCTCCCAGGCCACCTGCAGGGACCAGGATTTTATTTAAGGGAACCGAGCTTCCTCAGCAAACATAATGTGTGCTCTGTGTGGCTTTACTGGGGGCTGAGGGAACCCCCGGGGCGCAGAGCTCCCTCCTAGGCACATGCTTCTAAGCAAGCCTGTCCCTGCACATCGAAGCAGCCTAAACCCAACAGCGAGGAAAGACAGAAGCACAGCTCAGTGTAGCAGAGACCACAGAGGCAGGGAGGATGGGGGACCCAGGGCTCACTGTGGGCACTGGAGCCCGCCTGTGCATGATGGTCAGAATCCCCTGGATTCTACAGGAGGGGGACGGTCAGAGCTCATGGGGTTGGGGCAGACTTCTTAGTAGGAAAGGGTCAGAGTGTCCTAAGGGTACGCACGGAGAGGAGGCTGCAGGGGATGTCCTGTCTTGGAGCACCAGCCCGCAGGGTGGATGTCTGGGTGGTCGGCGTCGATCCAGAAGTCATAGGCGTGACTGCAGCCATCAAAGTGGAGCTGTGGAGGAAAGGCCATTGGCGGTCAGGCATTCCTCGTGCAGCCCAGCTCAGCCAGGAGATCCTCCAAGCTCCGGGAGGTTCTCTCTGTCCCCTGGGTCTGTCAGAAGCAACATCCTGGATTGATGTGGCCAACCAAGTGGCCAACCTCACGGTAACCTGCCTCCGCCACCACATTTTCCAAGGGCATCCTTCATTACTGGCATCTTCCATCCATCTCGGCCCAGGACAAGGGTCATCAGGCCCACGTGGAAGGCTCAGAGAGGGGAAAGGACTGGTCCCAGCTCATCAAGATCACTCACGGTCGAGGGCAGAGCAAGACCCAAGATCTTCCACCTTGAGTATAGAGCTCTCCTCCCTACACCCTGCAGCCTCCCTTACGTCTGGCTCCTGCCATGCCCTTGACCGCAAAGCCGTCTACAGAATTCCCGCCCAGACAGCCTGTGCACTCCCCAATCCGAGGGGCCCAGAGCCACCTTGATCCTATGGTCCTCCACGTCCTCCACGCTGGCCACGCGCACCAGGGCTGGGCTCCTGCGATCCACGGCCTCCAGTTTCATGTTGACCAGGAAGCTGTGTGGGGGCCGCTGCAGGGGGACAGCAGCCTTCAGGCCAACGCCCAGCTCAGGGGAGCCGAGGCCCCAAGGACAGAGGCCAAGTGCTGTGCCTTGGAAATCATGGCCTGCCAAAGGGGCAGCCTTCCATTGGGCCGGCTGAGTGTCCCATGCCTTCCCAGAGGTCAACGCTGGGAGCAGAGAGAGCTGACTCACCACCTTGAAGGCCCAGGTGGGCACAGCAGATGCCCCGGTTTCTTCCAGATACTTCTCCCAACAGAAGCTATCAGGGTCTGGGTAGTCTGGAGGAGAGGATGAGAACAATGTCTAGGCACCCCTGCACACTAGGGAGTTCTCTCTCCCCAAAACAGGGCCAGGAACTCAGAAGGGGTACAACCCCCTCACCCCCAGCACCACCAGAACCAGCTCCTGGCAGGGGCTCCTGAGGCAGAGGGCGCTAACTGGAACTAAGCACATCACCACCCCGCAGTTCACTGGGCTGTCTGGGAACCCTGGCTCCCATTCCCCCTCCCCGGCCCTGCTGCTCTAGCCCTAGCCCCATACCCATCGGAAACTTTCTTTACTTTGGATTCCTGCTTCCGTGTTGGGGCTGGGGAGGGGGGTCATTTAACTTTCTCCTTAAACCTCAACAGACTTGGGGGTTGACAGGTCTCTCCTGACATCAGACTTCTCAATTCCCAAGCCAAAAAGATGAGGATCCAGGACCCAGATCCTAAAGGCCCTGCTACTGAGGCCCTGCAAAGGGGTGGGCGGAGGAGAGGGCTGTGGGGTCAGGCCTGGGAGGGGGCGTCTTCTCGGGCAGCAGGGTCACCTTGTGGAGGGGTGAGGGGCTTTCCTTGCTTCTGGCACCAGCCCACCGGGTGGATGTAGGGGCTGCTGGGGTCACACCTGAAACCGAGAATACTTCATTGTCCCAAGGGCCACTCCGAGGACGAGAACAGCACGGCTTCAGTGCCCATCCTCATTTTGCTGCTTGGTGACAGCTATACAGATGGCTGGTAAAAAAGTCAGAAAACTGCAGCATTAACTACAAACTATAATAAACCATAATATTGCAGGGAAAACCAGGAAACACAGCAGCTTGCTCATCCTAACCTTGGTATTTTTAGATGAAACATCTGATATTACACTGTGTTGCTGAGGATACAACAGATCAAAGCCACAGGACAGTCAGGGAGCCCTGGAGCAAATATCAATGTCAGGACCAGGCAGGGGCCACGTGAGGCCTAAGGTCTGAAAGCCCTGCCTTGGGCCCCAGCCTCCCCACCGACCCAAGGCCAAGTCTGGGCCCTCTCACTACCAGTAGTCGTAAGTATCATCCCAGTTGTCAAAATGCACTAGGAAGCGGCTGTCCACCACGTCGGTCACGCTGGCCACGCAGACAAGGGATGGGTTCATGCGGTCCACTGCCTCCAGCTTCATGCCCACCTGGAAGCCCAGGGGTGGGGGGCTCTGGGGGCAAGAAGAGGGGCTGCCATGGCCAGCCCCAGGCTGGCTAGCATGAACCCTCCTCCCCTGGCCCAGGAAGGAGGACGTTCTCTAGGAGTCATCCCTGGGGTGGGGTGAGGAGCAGGAGAGAAATCGGCTGAGAAAGAGGGTCCCTCCAGGGCAGAATCCTAATCCCCAGCCCTTTGCCACTCGGGAGCTTCTGGTCTCCACGGTGTGCTCACAGGCAGCCTCACTGAGCTGGAAACTGAGCGACAGACAGGAAATTACACATTCCCCCAGAGTCTGCCAGGGTGAGCACAAGCCTCTCCTCCCCAGGCAAGCCTGGCCAAGCTTGCACTGAGGCGGCTGGGTCAACACCGGGGCACTGGGGAGGGAGGAACTGACGTGAGGTGGGGAGAGGGGAGGAAGGGCATCTGTCAGGCATAAGTTCCAAACTGTCACCTCCCTATTGACCTTTACTACAACCCCATGGAGATAGGTACGATCATCCCCATTTCATAACTTAAATAACTTGCCCGGAACCACAGTGCTAGTCAATGGTGGGACCAGGATTTAAACAGTTTGACTTGAAAGCCTGGATTCCCTGTCCTCATAGTGGGTAGAATGCCCCTAGTCACCTGGGATCCTGAGGCCAGACCACAGTGGGGGAGTAAGGGTCCCTGTCTGCATGGCACGGGGATCCCCTGACCGGCGGGACCCTGCACTTCTGATATGGTGACAACTTTAAAGGGGTTCCCTAAGTCTCTCAGACCTTTGGCTGGGGGTCAAGAGCTACTTTAACTGCTGGATAAAGCTGCCAGCTGCCTTGAACAGAGAAGAAGGCAAGGAGTGAGTGTTGGGACTAAGTGGGAGAGCTGCGGTATTCGTCAAAGGGTAGGAAAAAGCAGCTTCCAGAACAGAGGCTTGGTCCTTAACACCAAGACCTGCAGAGCAAACCAGAGCAAGAAACGAGCACAGTGACGTCCCAGGGCCTGGGCCAAGCTGGTGACGAGGGACTCGCAGGGGGTGCTCGGAGGAGAGGGCTTCTGCAGTGGGGAGGAGGGGAAAGCGGGGTGGAACCTATAACCAGCTCCCCCTCTGGCCCTGGGCCAGCCCCGAGGGCCCTACCTGCTGGGTGGGAGGGGCCAGAACAAAGCTGAGAGCACTGGTAGGAGAACTTTCCCCTGGAGGAGTCCGGATAGCCAGGCCTGAGGCAGGGGACTCTGTCCCAGAGGGTGGTGTCTACTCTCGCCCTGGGGCACTCACGTGGCTCTGGCTCACGAACAGGTGCTTGGGGGCGGCCTGAGCTCTTGTGCTGCGCAAGTACTGGCCCCAGCTGAACTCCTCCTCCTTGTAACCTGGGCCCCTCAGAGGGGAAGAAGAGAGGGCCGTGCAGACAGAGGCTGGGCTGCAGCAAGGGTGGCCCACACCCAAGCACCAGAATAGGGAAAGCCCAAGGACCTCCCAACCCTCAAGAGCCCACCCGGGAAACCCTGCTGAGGCCGGATGTGACCTGGGTAGACACCCAAGGGGCAAGGGCAAAGCAGAAGCCCTGGGTTCCTAGTCATAGTGGGATTGCATGAAGGCCAGCTGTGGAATGGGGAGTAAGGAAGGGGGACCCACGGGGAAGAAGGGAAGGTCACTGTGAGCAACCCAGCCAGGCCTTACCTTTAGGGGGCTGCAGCTTGTGTCCAGTCTTCTCGAACCAGCCGGCAGGGTGAATGTCAGGGGAGTTGGCATTGATCCAGAAGTCATGGCACTCGGAATACCCATCAAAGTGCAGACGTAGGCGGTAGCCACACACCTAGCCCCAGGATGGGGAGTCACAGGGACTCTGATGCCAGCGGACACCCACTCCCTCTCCCTCACCTCTCCTAGCGCAGGCTGGTGGTCTCAAGGGTCTCAAATGCTAGCAGATTCCCCACCCCACCACTCTTCCCCCTGTCCCGAACATGGCCCCGAACCCTCCCATTCCGTGTTGAGGACAGATCAAGTGCTCATGAGCCCTGAGCTCTAGGTGTGACAGGCGGAGTCTAGGACGTCCTCTTACCCTTTGGAGCCCTGGACAGAACCCCACGGGCACCTACCAAGGCTCAGGCCTGTTCAGGGCCGCTGTCAGCCTTGCCTTCTGCTACCATTCTCCCTGCTCTCTGCTCACACACTGCTCTGACCTCACCAAGCTGATGGCAGCTCTTTGAACTTGGCACCCTTGTCCATGCCCCAGTACTTTTGTTCTTTTGCTGCTTCTGCCAGGAACACCCTACTCATTCCAACTTATCCCTCAAGGCTCAGCAGGAGGACTTTCCTCTATGAAACCCTTTCTGCCCGCTCGGTGCTGCCCTGCGCAACCTCTGTTGCTCCACTCCCATCCCCTCCACCCCCGCCCACCCGCGCCGCACGTTGCTGATGTGTTTATCTCACTGATTCCCACACCACAAGCTCCTAGAGGACAGGACCTTGTTTGGACACACACACACATCCCTGCTTTCAGCCCCTCTCCTCCTCGGGCTGCCCCCCGCCCCTGCACGGAAGGACACACCATTCAGTAACATCACCATGCCCAATACTTTGCTGTTTGTTCCTTGTTTAGCTTTCTGTGTGTTCCACCATAAGCCCCTAAAGATTGTGCTTTCTGAGGGCAGGGCAGCGTCTCCCTCATCCAAGCCAGGCCCTCCATGCCCCCAGCAGTCCCCGTCAGTCTACCCAAAGAGACATTGCCAGAATATGGGTGCCTGCCTCAGCTCACCTCGGCCACGGTGAGGATGAAGTACATGGACGGGTGTTGAGGGTCGATGCCTTCCAACTTCATGCCCGGTCTGAAGCCATTCTTATTATGAGTGACTGCCTGGTACTGTCAACGCACAGATTGGGGAGGACCCAGCCTCCATCCAGCCTTATCCTTGCCTAGTGGGCTTGGGGTGAAGGAGCTGCCTTTAGGCCCCACCCGCCTCATATTACCAAAGGGGTAACTTATTTGGGGATCTTTAGTGCAAGGAGCAGGACAGACTAGCTCCTGGGTCCTCTGAAAAATGTGGGCTAAGTCAGGGCTGGACTAAAGGGCTCCCCCTTACCCAAGCCAAGATCAGCGTACAGAACTGGGTAGAAGGTACGAGGATTGCAAAGTCCACAGGTGCAGTATGGGCAAGACTGGGTCCCACCTCTCTACTTTCTCTTACCCTGGAAGCCTCTCACGGTGAGTCCTTTTCTATTCTGGGACCCTAACCAGCCTCTCCCCTTCTATTCTGCCAGGTTTTTTTTTGAGGGATATCAGACACGCAATACACCAGAAGGTCTGAGTTTGGCAGTGAGTTCCTGGACTGGGCATACAAGCTCTTCCCAGGTAGAAATTATCCGACTCACGTCCTGGAAGAGGCTGACAGGGGCAGTGACAGCCTTCTGCTCCTCGAGGTAGGACTCCCATGACCAGCCTTCTTTCTTCTCCCCTGATGCTGTGAACAGGAGACAGACAGACTGGCCCCTGGACTGCTCCCAAGATATTCTTCTTCTCAGTTTCCCCCAAATCAACTCTACCTTACCTCCAAAACAAACCCTTGTCTATGGTTGTGTGCCACCCTCTGGGCCCTCCCAGCCATGATGGCCCCAGACCCAGGGGCTCAGACTTCAGGTGAGCCTCAGTCTCCGGTGGGGCTACGCCAAATTCTGTCCGCCCTCATCCCCCGGCCACTGTCAGGAAAAGTACTTTGGACTGTAGAGCATGTAACTGAGGTTACAAAGTCTCAGCCACAGAGGGATCCTGCTCTCTGACAAAGCTGAGTGGCAAGTCCTGAGCCAGAGGACTTCATCGCCTAAGCTCATGGGAGAAAAGAGGAAGAGAGAAAGGAAAGAGAAAACGTGGAAGGAGGAAGAAACAGAGGAGCAAGATCACACAGAAATGAGAAACTCTCATATTTCCATCCTCCTTCTTCTGAACACAGAGGTACGCACAGAGACAAAAATACACATGCCCACAGGATAGAGACAGATTGTATGGCCCTCCCAGACATACACACGCTGTACGGGCACGCACACACACACACCCCACACACGTACATGCACGCACGCCACAGTCAGAGCCTACAGCCCTCCGAGCTCCAGGTCCTGGGGAGAGGGAGGGGAGACCAAGTCCCCTGAAGGAACTTCAGGTTAGCCTGCAGTGGGGACCTGGCCACCAGCTTGGAAGAGAAACATCCTTTAGAGACTAGAACAGCTGGCAACGTGTGAGGTAGGCTCACGAGGTCAGCCTGGGCTGCCTTCAACGGAAGGCCACGGACAATGAAAGAGGCAACTACTTGAAAAATCAATTCATGTCCCTTGGATAAACAGCTCCAGCTTCTTCTAGTAACTTTTCTGCCCTCCATTTTGTCATCTGCAATATGCAGACAACTTCATCTACCACAGGGAGTCGTTTGGAGGATAAATGAGATGCTGTGAGTAAAAGATCCTCACGAAATGCAAAGTCTGTAAGTTTCTGGACTCCCTGGGGCTCCCCTAAGTCTGTCTTACCTGGATTCTAGCTCTGCCATGCTCAGGCCCACTTGGCTGTTGCCCTGGGTCATTCAGATGTGGAGGGCTCTGTCACTCACCAAGACGCTTTTTTCTTTAGTTGGAACCTAAGTGGCTAGAAGCTCCTCCTCAGGAGTTGCCTAAGATCTGGGGTCACTGGACTGGGCCTGACCCAGCTTGGGCCAGAGCAAGGATTTTCTTCATCATCAGACTCTCAGAGACCCACACGGACACACCAGACAGAGCACATTCTCTGTCCTGAGTGAAATCTGGATTGTCCCAAGAACACATCACCTACTATGCTCCCTCAAGAAAGCCTTGCTTCTCTCACTTGGCCTTTCCCCAGACTTCCTGAACATGCCAGGGTAGAGAGTAGGCTTCAGGACCCCAGGCCTGGCACTGTCTCTCTGTCTCTCACCACTACAGTCCCACATCATCCTGGATAATATCTCTCCACTTTTTCCAAATCACCACTTCTATCACTAGCCCTTCCCATCACCCATCCCTTTCTCTCTAGAGATGAGATGACATTCTTCTTTCTTTTCCTCACTGTAACATGAGCCACTTGTCGATTTTTCCCCTCAGGCACCTCTGCCCCTCCTTGGTCCTAACTCCCAAGTTCATCTTCTGTCGGTCGTACCCCAAAGTGGCCGAGTCCTAAGACCCCCCCGTGTTAAAGCAGAGACCTCTGACTTCACCTTCTGTCCCTTGGCCTCCCAACCCCAACCTTGTCATTTGGCTCTTTAATTATCTGGATTCTCTCACTAGTCATGATGCATAAGTATACAGATGCCGCAGTTTGTTCTCACATGCCACTTCCATTAACCTTAACCATTCCTTTACCACTGAGTGGGACCTCCTGTGTGCCAGGGCTGGTGCCAGAAACTGGGGGTACAGGGATGCCTCAGTGACTTCACATCAACGGACCCCTTTAATCCTCATACAATGTCTTGAGGAGAAAGGTAGGATTCATAGTAATCCTTTTCACAGATGAGAAAAGAGATTATCCAGCATCCACTGGAAAAGGGGCCTGATTACTAAACCTTTCAGTCCTGATTAGACCTCCCCTCCCTGACCAAAACCCCAGCCTCCTCCAGTTTTCTGCATCCATCTTCCACGGTGAACAATGGGCTGAGCTGTTAGGTACAACCTCCAGACCAGAGAAGTCCCAAAGCTCCTGGGTACGGGTGTGTGGTCTGTGCACTGCACAGAGATGCCCAGCCAGGAGGGTGAATGTGGGCTGACATTCAGCTGGGGCTCCTTGCTGAGCCCTGTTGCTGAGTCTACTCAGGTTTCCTTTTTCTAATTGGGTCTGCTCAGAAAGGGCACCTTTTTACGATGTGTCCCAAGGTATGGTACAGACTCCCTGCGGTCCTAATCCTCTCTTGACTTCCAGAAATGCTCCTTTGCTTACTCCTGCTTCCTTAGACTAGGCACTCTTGGCTAGCACTTTCTTCAGCTAGCCCAGGCTGTCCAAAACCAAGCTCGTTGCTTCTCTGGCCTTCTCGGTGCAGTCTATTTCAGTCCGTGGCACCAGCATCTGTTCAACCAGCCAACATAAGGCACAGACTTGGGAGGGATCCTTCAGGTCTCTCTTTTCACCCCCAAGGATCCTTCAGTCCCCGAGACCTGCTGACTCTAGCTCCACCTGGCTCTCGAACTATCCCTACCTCTCCATGCTCATTGTTCATCTGGCTTTGAACCTGGTCCAACAGCCTCTGGATTGCTCTCTCTGCCTTAGATTCAGTCTATTATCAGAAAAGCTCTAAAATAAAACTGGTTTATTTCTTTGCTTTAAAGTCCATGATGGCTTCTGATTTACAACCAAAAAATTTAAAAATCCAGACATCTTTCTACAGCATACAGAGCTCTCTGTGAACTAGCCTGATCATGCGTTTCCATGCCCCTGTGTGCTTCTGTGCATGTGCGCACCCTAATCACTCTACCTCCTAGATCCTGCCCATCCTATCCCTTTACCATAGATCCTGTCCCATCCTATTTTCTTCTCATCTTTCAAGACCCAGCCATACCTCTGGCACTTAGCACAGGGTTTTACACAGAAAGACGATCACCAAATGTTTGTTAAATGAATGACCAGAAGGATGGATATATGCATACATGGATGTATGGATGACTGAATGTATGGATGCTTGGCTGCGTGGATGCGAGGATGCATGGATGCATGGATGCTTAGATGCATGGATACTTAGATGTATGAATGCTTGGATCCATGGATGTATGGATGCATGAATGCATGGATGTATGGATGCTTGGATGCATGGATGCATGGATGTATGGATGCATGGATGCATGGATGTATGGATGCTTGGATGCATGGATGTCTGAATGTGTGGATGTATGGATGCATGGATGCTTGGATGCATGTATGGATGGATGCATGGATGCATGTATGTATGAATGTGTGGATGTATGGATGTATGAATGCGTGTATGTATGGATACTTGGATGCATGTATGGATGGATGCATGGATGTATGGATGCAGAGATGGAATGTCACCCCCCCTACCTACCCCATGAAGCCTCCTTGACTATATGAGGCAGTTTGTTCCATGACAGTCCTCCGTACCTACATATCTCAAACACAACACTTACTCTACCATTGCATGATAACTACCTGTTCATACATCTCTCCCTGACATAGGACTACGAGCTTTCTAAGGGCTAGTACTGTGTTTTGCTTAGTCTGAACTCTTCTATCTCAACAGAGCTGGGGGGAAAAAAGAAACAAAGGGAGAAGACATGCATAGTAATAAGAGAAATTTTAAAAAGGGATATCACCACATATCCTGCAGACTTTAAAAGATAAGGGGGTATTATGAACAACTTTACATCCTTCTGACACCCTTCCTTCTGCATCACCCCGTCTCAGGCCCACCTCTACACACTAGTGAAGTTGTTCTTTTTTTTTTTTTAAAGATTTTATTTATTTATTTGACAGGCAGAAATTACAAGTAGGCAGAGAGAGAGAGAGAGGAGGAAGCAGGCTCCCTGCTGAGCAGAGAGCCCGATGCGGGGCTCGATCCCAGGACCCTGGGATCATGACCTGAGCTGAAGGCAGAGGCTTTAATCCACTGAGCCACCCAGGCGCCCCTTTTTTTTTTTTTTTAAAGATTTTATTTATTTATTTGACAAGCAGAAATTACAAGTAGGCAGAGAGGCAGGCAGAGAGAGAGAGAGAGGGTGAAGTTGTTCTTGAGTCACCAGGGCAACAGTCCAGTTACTTTTTCTCATTCCTCAACTCTCTTGATCTCCACGTGCTACCAACGCCCCTTCCATCTGCGCATTTCCTTCGTGCCACACGCTCTCTTAGCTATATCTTCCTCCCTTTCTTTTGCCATCAGTGGTTCTGTCTCCAACCCCAACCCAGATCCTCAATGGTGGATCCCTAGAAATACAGTAATTCCCTCCCATTTTCTCTCTTTCTGCTCAATCTCTTAGGAAGCTTCTTCAGCACTGCTTCAGTCGTTTAAGTAGAGAGAATTTGTTGGGCCACCTGGTGGCTCGGTTGGTGGAGCTACTGGCTTCAGCTCAGGTCATGATCGAGTTGCGCATCAGGCTCCCTGCTCAGGAGGTAATCTGCTTCTCCCTCTGATCCTGCCCCCTCTCATTCTCTCTCTCTCTCTCTCTCTCTCTCATTCTCAAATAAATAAAATCTTTTTTTTTTAAGATTTAAAAAAATTTATTTAATTGACACAGAGAGAGGGAGATCAACTAGGCAGAGGCAGGCAGAGAGAGAGGGGAAAACAGGCTCCCCGCTGAGCAGAGAGCCCGAAGCGGGGCTCAATCCCAGGACCCTGAGATCATGACCTGAGCCGAAGGCAGACGCTTAACCATCTGAGCCACCCAGGCACCCCACAAATAAATAAAAATCTTTTTTTTTAAAGATTTTTATTTATTTATTTGACAGACAGAGACCACAAGCAGACAGAGAGGCAGGCAGAGAGACAGGAGGAAGCAGGCTCCCTGCCGAGCAGAGAGCCCGATGTGGGGCTCGATCCCAGGACGCTGGGACCATGACCTGAGCCGAAGGCAGAGGCTTTAACCCACTGAGCCACCCAGGCGCCCCAATAAATAAAATCTTAAAAAGAAAAAAGGTAGAGAGAATTCTTCACAAATTAATGGTTCTAGCCGGACTTTTCACTGGAAGCAGAGAACTGAAAAGGGTGAGCTCCAAAATGTTAGGGTCTACTCTTTACCTGGCCTTCAGTTTCCAGTAAATATAAATGGACCTTTTTGAAAACCTAATGAAAGCCATGAACCATCTCCCCAGAAAAATAAACAATTCACAGAATTTTGCATGTAAATTTAGACTAGGGACCTCAGTTAAGAAGGCATCTAGAAGAGTCACACTGATTAATGACTTATACTGAATCCCACACTCATTCCCAATTTGTTCCCCAGCTCTGTAAGGGATTCCTTGTATTTTGATTAAAAAATGTGTTTCTTCCATGTCATTAAAAAATGGCATGGCTCTGAATAAACATTTCTCCAAAGAAAATACATACATGGCTAATAAGCACATGTAAAGATGCTCACCATCATTAGCCATCAGGGAAAGGCAAATCAAAACCACAATGAGCTACCCCTTCACACCCACCCGGATGGCTATGATAAAAAAAAAAAAGACAGACAACAGCAAGCACTGATGAGGGTGTGAATAAACTGGAACCCTCATATGCTGCTGGGGTGGGGGGAAAGAAAATGGTACAGCCACTTTGGGAAACAGCCTAGCAGTTCCTTAAAAGGCTAAACGTAGGGGCGCCTGGGTGGCTCAGTGGGTTAAAGCCTCTGCCTTCAGCTCAGGTCATGATCTCAGGGTCCTGGGATCGAGCTCCGCATCGGGCTCTCTGCTCAGTGGGGAGCCTGCTTCCTCCTCTCTCTCTGCCTGCCTCTCTGCCTACTTGTGATCTCTGTCTGTCAAATGAATAAATAAAATCTTTAAAAAAAAAAAAAAAAGCTAACCATAGAGTTACCACATGGCCCAGGAATTCACTCCTGGGTGCATACCCAAGAAAAATGGAAACATATCCACACAAAAACTTGTACACAGATATTCCTCCCAGCAATACTCATGATGGCCCTGAAGTGGAAAGAACCCATATACCCATCGATTCACAAATAAAGCGTGATACATCCATACAATGGACTATCATTCAGCAGTAAAAAGGAATGAGATACTGATGCACGCTACAATGTGGATAAACCTTTAAAACACGGGGCTAAGTGAAAGAAGCCAGTCACACAGAGCCATGTATTAGATGATCCCACTTATGTGAAATGTCCAGAACAGGCAAATCATATCCTCAGAAAATGAACTGGGGGTTGCCTAGGACTACAGGAGAATAGTGGTTTGGGGGGAATGACAGCTCATAGGTACAGGGCTTCTTTTTGGAATGATGAAAATGCTTTAAAACTGAATGTGGTGATGGTTGCACAACTCCGTGGATACACTAAAAAACACTGAATTTGTACAAGTCAAATGGGTGAATTACATGGTATGTGAATTCCATCTCAATAAAGCTGTTCGACACTACTTCGTAAAAATATGTATGAAGCACTAACTGCTTAAAATGGATAAAGTCGACATCATCAAAATGAAAACGTTCGGTTCCTCAAAAACCTTCATTTAGGAAAAAGCAAGCCACAGAGTGGGAGAAAATATTTGTAACATATACATCTGACAAAGGACTTATATGCAGAATATATAAAGAATTAATAGGAAGAAGATAAACCACACAATTCAGAATGGATAAAAATGTGGGGTGCCTGGGTGGCTCCGTCGGTTAAGTGTCCAACTCCGGATTTTGTTTCAGGTCATGAGCTCGGGGTCGTGAGATCGAGCCCTGCACTGGGCTCCGTGCTCGGCAGGAAATCTGCCTGAGATTCTCTCTCACCCTCTCCCTTTGCCCCTCCACCTCTCTAAAATAAATAAATAAATCTTAAAAAAAAAGTAGAATGGGCAAAAACATGTCTGAGGTAACTAAAGGGAGACAGAACAGGAATTTTGGGGGACCTCTCTGAATCTGAAAAGGCTGTAACAAGTTGACCCCAAAGAACGCCACCACAGATACCTGATCTAGACGTCGGCAGAATGAGAGGTGATGCGAAAATATCAAAAGAGCTATTAATAACAACATATATTGTTAAGACTTTGACCACGGTGTGTTAGAAAAGATTCCTCACACGAAGCGGCCATTGAAAACATAACGTGGATACATGAGAGAGAGAGAGCCCGAGTGCATAAAGGCTCTAACTCATGAACTACTGGAACATTCTGTCAGGACTAGACACATCAGGCCGTACAGCATGAACCCAGGAGCTGGCCATCCAACTGCCAGAGTGTAGCCATAACATGGCTTCTCCCCACACACAGGACACTCAAACAGCCCTGCTACCCCTACCCCTCATGCCAGATTCTTCTGCCAAAAGACCCCAATGAGCCATACATGCAAACTTCTGCCAACTGATAGAGTATCTTCCCTTGGAAAAAGGGAAAAAGACACAAGGAGGAAAATATCCAGAAATAAATGCCACACCAATGTTTACCGTTGAGATAGCAAGAGGTATGAATCAAAAGATAACCATACTGGCCAACAGGACCCAGCTAGAAGAATGCTGATTCATGAATCGATTCCCTAAGTAAGAGCAGCTGAGCCACTGTCTTGGGTGGTTGGTTGGGTTGGAAGGAGCCACTGTCTCCTTCTTCTAGGTAAGATTTAAGAAGCCATAAACCAATGAGAGCTATGCTTTCGGCTTCTGATGTGAGAGCCCTGGGTTGAGAGACAGCAGTGAAAATCTGGCTTGCTTGCAATGGGCAGAATTTCTAACAGACACTGCAGAGTTCGGAGCCCAGGACATAGACTGGGTTCCTCTGGCTGGTACTGGATCCATCAAGGCAGAATGTCCTAAGAACTCACCTCACCCTCTGGCTCTCTCTGAGACAGGAAAGACAGTCAGTCAGGCAACTGAGCCACAGCCCGAGCGGAATCACCAACACACACCTCATGCATTCCTGAACCGAGCAAACGCTGAGAGTCTACGTAACACCAGTCGCGGAGCTGAGCACCGGGGATACAATGATTAATCAAATAAATTCAGTTTTGAGGGAGGAAGATAGACATTAAACAAGCTGTTATACAGTACCTACGTGGTTACAAGTGTGATGAATGTTACTCAGCTTCAGCTGACTGTTCTCACATGGGAATGGAGAAGCCCTAGGGCCAGAGCTGACTATAAATGGCCTTTGTTCCCCCCCCCCACTTTTTTTAAGAACCAAAAGGCCAGAATGGGGGCTCAGATAGCAAGGACAGACCCATGGCCAGCACAAACTTGCTCACACCACCAAAGGGAAGCAATGCCATGTGATGCCATTAAAAGCTGTTTAAATCTTCGGGTTCTGAGCCTGGCTGTAAGGCCTACTCACAACTGGCTAATAGAGGATAAACAAGCACATGATATGATCCCTCTGCAAATACATATATACTAATGGGTAAACCAGAAACATCGTGTCTCATTTCTCTCTCTCTCTCCTTCACACATACCCTAATTTATACTCGTCTCTGTATGTACAACACACCATCACATACGTAACCCATACTTCCAGCCTCACACCTCCAAAGATGTGTACACACATCACACCAACGTAGACACACACAGAGACCCCCATACCAGACTGGCTGTTGCTCCACTCCTCATTCTCTGGGGTGCTAGCAGCTGGCTGTCCCTCTGGATCCTTTCCTTCTTCTTGCTTCTCCTGTGGAAGGCAAGCCTCATTCCTGTCCTCCTGGGTTGGAGTGAAGCCCCAGACTCTACTCCAGACCCCTGCCTGGCTCTCTGGTCACATGGTATTCTGCATGGCTCCAGCGGGCAACCCCCTACTACGTGGCACAAACTCACATGAGCATACAGCCCCTGGTTACAAGGTCTGACTACAGTCCTCTCCATTCCTCAGACCTGCTGTGTGTTGATCTTACTTGTCCACTGGAACTTTCGTGCTCTGTCTCTTCCAGCTTCTCTGCAACCTTCTCCGCCTCTGGCTTCGTGACGGGGTTCCAGTGATGGAGTTTTCCATCTGCCTACTCATCTCCTTGGGTGCGGGTGTATGTGACTGTGACTTAGCCCTGACACTAGACTGAGATGGGAGCTCCAGCAAAGCAGGAAGGTGATTTAATTATTTTCCTCTAACCCTGTACAGGACCTGAGTTAAAAACGGGACCCCGAAATAGGATGAGTGAGTCATCATGTGTCTTCTCTGGCCCTGCCCCACAGCCTCGATTAATGGAGAGGATAGTGGGAATAGAAGTGTAGCCTCTAGCCTCCCCTTCCCCTCCCCACAGCCCTCTTCCTACCAAGGCCTCAGGCTCTGACTCCTCCTCTGACGGACTGTGGTATTCCCTGCGCTTCCTCTTCTTCATGGGTTTGAGAAGCTCAGAAGCGCTGGTGCAGGAGTTCTGGCCTGAGGAGTTCTCCACTATGACTGACCTGAGGGACGGATGGTCTGAGAGAACCATTACACCACCCTACACCACCCAGTCCCTCTCCTAAGCCCGGAACAGGGGGAATGGGGTCCCCAAAGCAGAGCAAGTAGGGGTGCAGTCCCCTCCCCCTTACCGCTCTTGGAACAGCGGCAGGCAGTCATCATTGGAGGAACCAACAGGATCTGGAATCGCGCTTTGCTGAGGTCCACACTCCTGGCACTGACAGGTGCCGTCATCTTCTGGGGGATCCTGGGGGGAATCTTCTGGAGGATCCTGGGGGAGGTCCGCTGTGGGGGCCAAAGGGGCCTCAGGCCTCCCATCCATCACAACCACACTCAGGCTCCGCCCACCTCGGAGCCCACGCCCTCCTCAGGCTCCCCGGGACCCTCCCCCCCACAGTCTTCGCCATCTCAAGACCAACCTCTGGGCACACCCGCAGAACCCAGGCCACCCACCCACCACCCACTCCCCCTGCCGCCCCATGGATACTCCTTAGGGAGCTCGGGCCATGCCCCACCCGGGCAGGGCCCCAGCCTGGGGCCTGGGGGGTCCTACCCGGCTGTTGGGTGCCCGCATCGCCACCTCCTGCCGGGGCCTCTCCATCTTCATATTCGGCCACACCTTCGGGCCGTAGCTCTGGGCTCGCGGGCTGCTCCGCTCCTACCATGTTCAGCGGTGCGTACTCGCTTATCCGGAACTGCAGCGTGGGAGGGTCTGAGGACGGGACTCCTGCACCCCCTCGACCCACCTCCGACCGGCAAGGTCCCCTCCCGCCGCCCTACTCCTCAAGAATCGGCTCCGGGTGCCTCGCTCCAAGCCACGCCCCCAGCAGCCCGCCAGACTCCCAGCGCCTCCACCCAAGCCATGCCCCTAGAGTCCCTCAGTCAAAGCCGCACCCCAGAACCCTCCATCACCGGCTCCTCCCCGCTCCCTCCCCTCGGGCCCCGCCTCCGGCCCGCTGGCCCCGCCCTACAGGTGCGCCTCGCTGGCCCCTCGCCAATCCCCACAGACACTGACCCGCAGGCCGCTCCCAGGAGGCGGGGCCGCGGCCTCAGTCCACTCGAGGAGCCGCACTGAGGTGGCGCCGGAGCTGGCCGCAGGCCCGGGGCTTAACTGCGGCAGAACGGTGGCCGTGACAGGTACGCTGCCGGCCACTCGCTCCGGAGCGCCCACATGGATCGGCTCCCGTGGAAAACAGGAAACATCCAGGGCACTGCTGGGCAGGCCAAGGGTGGCCGAGCCGGCTACAAATAAATACACAGACAGACATGACACAGGTGAGCCTGGTGGCCCTGGCCCATGCATGTGTGTAGGCAGGTGAAAGTACGTCTTTCTTGGGATCCACACCTGCTTAGGCAGGTGTGGGGCTGCTCCTCCCCCCAGGCCCCTGGCTTGGCCCACCTGGGATGATGAAGGCCGTAGCCGGCAGGTGAGAGCTGGAACCTGGGCTGTCTCTGGCCACCAGGTGCACGTTGACCTCTCCTGTGGAGGGCCCCTTCAGTGTCCTCAGCATCTCCATTTCGGCATTCCCCTCCATCCTGGTAGGTCTACAAGCTGAATACGACCCCCACGGTGATCAGGAAGGGAAGAGCCTTCTTTGAGGAGGAACTGGTCACCCTGCAGAGAAAAGCCTCAGCCCTGAGGAGAGCACGGTGTCTTAGGAGACCAACACTAAGTCTGGCTCCTGGCTCTAACCAGGTCACCCAGGTGAGGGCTCTGGCCAGGCCCTGCCTCTCCCCTGGACTCTGGAAGATGGGCATGTGTGAGGGTGCTTTGTAAACTGTGATGTATAGGTACACAACTGACTCTGGGAGTGGGTCTCAGGTCAAGGTTCCGTCTGGCCAGCTGTCAATGACAGAGCTCAGGCTAAGTCCAAACTCCCCTCTTCTCAAGCCCCACCTCCAGCCCCACTAGACTCTTCTTCCTGTGGGGATTTAGAGCCCTCAAGTACCAAATTCACTCTCACTCATAAGGTCCATTTTCCTGGGAGGTCATTTTTCCCAATCACATTCTTTGACGCCCCCTGGCCGCAATCCTTCAAACCCCAAGCACGGAGTGAGCACTAGAACGTCCGCTGAACAAATGCACACATGGGAAAAGCAAAGACATGCTCTTTGAGAACCCAGGTAGTATGTGACTCTTCCATATAATAAAGCAAGGGCAAGAAAGTATTTAATAAAGAGGTGGATGGATAAGTAAATATATGGAGGGAAAAAGACCTAATGATGTAACAACTATATTTAATATCTATCATTTACTTAACTCCTAAAACATACTGGCCACTGTCCTAGTGGCTTACCAGCACTGTCCAGGAGAATTTTCTGTGATGATGTAAATGTCTTATGCCTACATTGTCCAACACACTAGTAGCCACCAGCCACGTGTGGTTCCTGAGCACCTGAAATGTGGCTAGTGTGAATGAAGAACTGAATTTTTTAAATCTTAATTTAAATTAAATTTAAATAGTCACAGTGGCCATAGTTACTGTACTGGACAGCAAAACTCTACAGATATTATAATTGGCCTGTCGGCTCTATTTGCAAAACACCTCTCAGAGTCTGACTTCTCTCCATCTCCTTGCTGCCTTGCAAGTCCCAACTCCCATCAGCCCTCCTTGGACTTCAGAAACTGCCTCCTATCTTCCCTCCTTCTTCTCTGGCCTCCTACAGTTTATTCTCCAGTAAGAGAAAGCTTTAAAATGGTAAAACAGGAGCGTGGCCCAGCGGTTAAGCACCTGCCTTCCGCTCAGGTCATGATCCCAGGGTCCTGGGATCAAGCCTCATGTCGGGCTCCCTGCTGAGCAGGAAGACTGCTTCTCCTTCTCCCACTCCCTCTGCTTGTGTTCCCTCTCTCACTGTCTCTCTCTCTCTGTCAAATAAATAAATAAAAATCTTTTAAAAAAATGTAAACCAAATCACATAATTTCCCTACCTAAAATTCTTCCATGGCTCTCCATTGCCCTTAGAATAAAATCAAAGAGGTTTACCCTATAGAATCTGACCCCTGTTTTCCTCTGACCTTACCCTCCACCACCTGTTCTCCACCAATGACAAATACTGGTTTCCTTCTACTCACTAACAAACATGTTCACCTCAGAGCCCTTGATCCTTGTTCTAACCTCTGCTTGGCTACCTGCTTTCTATGCTCTAGGCCTCAGCTCAGTGGTCACCTCCTCAGAGGAGGTCTTTCCTTGCCACTCAGTTTAAGCAGCATACCCCTCACCCATGCCACTACTACTCATCCCAATACTGTGTTTCTTTCCTTGGCATCCTTCATTATAATCAGTAATGATCTTCATTTACTTTTTTGTGTGTCATCGGTCATCCCTATAGAAATCTAAGTTCCATGAAGGCAAAGACTTTTATCTGTCTTGTTCCCTGCTATAGAGCCAGCCCCTGGAACAGTGCCTGCACACAGTAGGTGCTAAATAAATATGTGTTGGGTTTCAGTAATTTCAACTTGTTAATAAAAAGCTCTGGGTGTGTGATTGATTGCTGGTTGCTTTAAGGTGTTGGCAGTCCTTGACAATGGCTTGTGGCATAAAGTTAAAGGAAAACATGGCCTCAGCTCAAGACAGACTTAGCACAGTGTGAAACTCAGCTCCAGGGGTGCCTGGGTGGCTCAGTCGGTTAAGCCTCTGCCTTTGGCTCAGGTCATGATCTCAGGGTCCTGGGATTGAGCCCCACATCGGGCTCTTTGCTCAGCGGGGAGCCTGCTTCCCCCTCTCTCTCTCTGCCTACTTGTGATCTCTGTCTGTCAAACAAATAAAATCTTAAAAAAAAAAAAAAAGAAAGAAAGAAAGAAACACTCAGCTAGAGCTTAACACCTGGGACTCTGAGTAAGAAGCTTACCTGACTGAAGCCTCAGTTTCCTGGGTGTAAAATAAATACAGTAATGATATCTGTCTCAAAGGGTTCTAGTGAAGATCACATGCAAAAACGGGTAAAGTCTTGGTAGCAGCAGGCCTTCAACAAACACCAATTCACTCCCTTTTAACAGAAATTGCAGGGGCGCCTGGGTGGCTCAGTGGGTTAGGCCTCTGCCTTCAGCTCAGGTCATGGTCTCAGGGTCCTGGGATCGAGCCCTGCATCAGGCTCTCTGCTCAGCAGGGAGCCTGCTTCTCCCCACGCCCCCGCCCCGCCTGCCTCTCCATCTACTTGTGATCTCTGTCAAGTAAATAAATAAAAATCTTAAAAAAAAAAAAAGAAAGAAAGAAAGAAAGGAAGGAAATTCCGGGGAGCTGGGTAACTTCTGGTAACACAGAAGCTGCCTGCTAGCAGAGGGGGCTGCTGTCTCTCCCACCTCCTCCCACCTGCTGTTCCTGTGCACTCGTTTACTTTCCAGCTTTTCCTCCCTAAAACAGAGAGTCCATCCTCTGTATTATATCATCAGGTAGGTGAAGACTAGATATATAACCTGATTAATGAAGGCAATATTCAAACCAAGGTGTGTTTCCCTTTGTTAAGATTGTAAAATAGAATTCCCTGAATTTCAATTCTAATTATTTTGCTTTTCACAGCTGATGTACTTGGACCACTTTTAAGTTCTTTTAGATAGAGTCAATCTTTTTATTCAAAACCTTGGCAGTCACTGAGAGTGCGTGTGGTTACTTCTGGAAGAGCTCTGTTACTGTTTCAGAACCTCTCACGTGTTTTGGGGGTGTCCAGGAAGGGAGGCCAAGGGGACGGTCCTTCTGCTCAGGTTTGTTGCCCTTGTTTCAGCAAACACTGGAGGGGCAGCTAGTGTCAGCTCCATTCTGTGCTTGGGAATACAGTCTCAAACCAGACAAAAGTGCTCACTAAACATATTTAGAAATAAGGGATGAGGTGGGGTTGGAGATGTAAACTGGACAGCCGTCGTGGATAGCTGGCATTGAAAAGCACAGAACTGAGTATAAAGAAACAGGTAGGGGCACCTCGGTGGCTCAGTGGGTTAAAGCCTCTGCCTTCGGCTCAGGTCATGGTCCCAGGGTCCTGGGATCGAGCCCCACATCTGGCTCTCTGCTCAGCGGGGAGCCTGCTTCCCCCTCTCTGTCTGCCTGCCTCTCTGCCTACTTGTGATCTCTGTCTGTCAAATAAATAAAATAAAAATCCTTTTTTAAAAAAAAAAAAGAAAGAAACAGGTAGGAGCTTTGGAGCTCACCAAGATTTATAGGTTGGGAAGAGGAAGATCTGGTAAAAGAGCCTGCCTTCAAGTCAGAGGGAATCCAGAAGAGTCTGAACTTCTGGAGGACACAGGAGGAAAGTTTCAGGACAGTGGGACTGCTCAGTGTTAAATGCCTCTGACAGATCAAGTCAGGTAGGGGCTGAGAGCTGACCATTAGGACAATAAGGAGGTCCTTAGAAACCTTGACAAGAGTCACTTCGGAGGAGCTGTGGACACATAAACCAGATTGGAGTGGGTTCTAGAGAGAGATCCTGGATTAGCTCAATGTTTACTGAACACCTATTAGGCACCAGGTACTATTCCAGGCAATGCAGATTTGTCACTGAACAAAACAGACAAAAACCTCTGCCCTCTGCCACAGACTCTACATTCTAGTGGGGGAAACTGATGATAAGGTTTGTACCTCATAGAAGAATGGAAGAAAGGGAAGTGGAAGCAATGGGACTGGCAACTCTGTCAAGGAGCTGTGATATCAAGGAGAATGCATGGAATTAGGGGACGGCGTTTGGAGTGATGTGGTCTCAAGGAAGGGGCGTGGTGTGTTTGTTGTTGTTTTTTAAAGATTTTATTCATTTATTTATTTGTCAGAGAGAGAGAGCACAAGCAGTCAGAGTGGCAGGCAAAGGCAGAGGGAGAAGTAGGCTCCCCGCTGAGCAAGGAGCCCGATTCGGGACTCGATTCGAGGACCCTGGGATCATGACCTGAGCCAAAGGCAGTGGCTTAACCGACTGAGCCACCCAGGCACCCCTGGTTTGTTTAAATAGGAGATATTAGAGCATGTTTGTATTTGATGAAAATGAGCCTATGGAGAGGAAAAAATGGACAGTGCAGGGGAAAAGAATAATTCTAGAAGACAAGTCCCTTAAATATGCAGGAGGAAAGAGGAGCCGGTGCATCTGAGATGTTAGGATCATCACACCTACTTGTGGCCTCCTGGCTCGCGGCACCCACTGCTTCCGTGTCCTTCCTCCCCAGCTAGACCATGAGTTTTTCTGAGGCCCGTAACTGCTTTCTCTGTGATCTGAATTCACTCTTCCTCTCCCGCTGCCACCCCTTGTGTTTGCAGCTCATGCAGCATTTTCATAAAAATTGTCTCACTCGGTACACACAGCAGCACAACCAGTCTGAAATGGCTCCCAGGCCCAAGCCACGTGCTAGGAAGCCATCTACTCCTACCCTACAGCCTGATCACACCCTCGGAACCCCACTCCTCTGTCCTCTGCACACACTGCTCCTTCTGCTTGGTACCTCTCCACATCCCATAGGTCTGGAAAAATCTTAATCATCCTCCCAGATCCAGCTTGAGTGACACCTCTTCTTTGAAGCTTTCCCAGAATCCACCCCCAAACAAAGTTAATCATCCCCTCGGCTGTACTCCACTCCACCACAGTCTAACTATGCATTAATTTGTCTGTCTCCCCCAGGGATGGAACAAAGCTGCTGACGTGCGAAAAGCCTGACAGGCCCGCTCAAATCGGCACTGAATGAATGAATCAGAGAGCTGGGAGTAAAAAGTGGTCAACAGTGTAAGAAACAATGGTACTGAAATCCATTTACGGTTTAGCTATTCTTGCCTTAGGGGTTGGAATTCCATCTCCACCCCCCCAACTCTGAGCGCTGCTCAGGGTCTCCCTGAGGAGGGGATAAAGTGGGAGGTCCCAGCTGCCCTGCAGTTGTCAGGGGGCAGTCCTCAGCTTCTCTGGGAACTGCCCTTAGCCAGGGGAGCTGCCTCGCCCAAGTGCCCTCTCCTGGAAGCAGCCATCCTGTTAGACCAGCTGATAAGGGGAATAAAGACCTCGCCTCCTAGCCTCAATTTGAGATTATGTCAGCAGCGCCCTCCCTGTCCACTGAAGAGCTTCCCCTGGGACAGGCTGGGGCCTGTCCCAGGCCATTGGCTGTTCAACTTCTGCCCACCACCTTGCTGTCTTCCCTGTCCTACAGGTGATATTCGCAAGGGCACTCCAGTAAACCTGCGCTCACATCTCCCTCTCGGGAGTCTGGTTCCAAGGAACCTGACCCAAAATACCCATTTGGGTCCCCGGACACCAGAGCAGTGTCTGGCCCATAGCATATGTTCAATAAATATTTATTGCATGAGGATGTCCCTGTTTATTTTCTCGTCGTCTCTCTGCTAAGGTTCCTCCCAACTGCCTGCCCTTCAAGGCCTCGTATACAACAGACGCTCAATAAAAGCCCTGGCTATAGGTGTTGGGGGTGGGGAGCAACACACACTCAGAGCCCCGGCCGGACTGAGCGCCGCAAACTTGGGGCCTCCCCCCGCAGCTGCAGCCGGAGCGGGGCAAGCCAGCTCCGGGTCGGGACCACCGCCCGCGAGTCTTCGGGGGAGCAGCACATAGGGCGGCGGGTGGGGCGGCCACTGACCCGTCAGTTCCGCGCAACGGTTACTTTTTAAGACGCCAAAATGGCGGAATTCTTTTTATTCTTTCTCTTTATGGCAAAATAGTAATAATCCCATTTCCCGTTATAAAAATCGAAAATCAATGGTAGGAAAAAGAAAGTTTGCCAAATGACCCATTTCCTAAGAAACCTCAAAGCCCGCCCTCTACACCCTCCGTCGTATTAATGAAAAACTCTGAATTGACTGCATTTCGCTAAAATCGGAGCCGCCGCCTTCCCCGCTCGCGGTCGCGGCCCCCAGCCCCGCAGCCGCCACCCCCGCCCCGCCGCGCTCCGCCCGGACCCCTTCCGCTCCGCTCCCGGGCTCTCCTCCCCAGCCCGCGCCCCCCGCCGGCAGCGTTCGCCATGGGCCGCGCGCCGGGGCCGCGCACCGGGCATTGGCGGCAGGGCGGGCGGCGCCCCGCGCCCCAGGCCGAGCCCCCGCCGAGGGCTCCCTACCTGCGAGGCCCGCCCGTGGCCGCCCGGCGCCGAGCTGCAGTCCGAGCCCCGCGCCGCGCGCGCCTGCGCGCACAGGGGGCGGGCCCGCCTCCCCGCAGGACGCGGGGCGCGGAGCGCGCGCGGAGCGGGATCTGGGGGCGCGGGCCCGGCCGCGTGGGGCTGGTGGCCTCTCCCCGCCGCGACTGGAGAGCTGCGCGGGCGAGGCGGGTGGAGAGTCATCCTGCCCTCCGCCGTCCGCGTCACGACCAGCAGCGCGCAGGGGGGCGCGGGGTCCGCGGAGCTAGCCTGCCGGACCCCAGCTGAGTGGTCAGTGACAAAAGATGGGGTTGCGCTCCCGCACGCACGCCGGCTGGGTCGCTGAGCTGTACAGTGCCTTCCCACCGCGACTGCCCCATTCCTTCCCTGGAGAAGTGGAGCCAGGGAGCGTCCGAAAACGGCCTCAGAAGGGGCGAGGGTGGGACGCCTG
>PISX010012592.1:36464-60196 GCA_004024625.1 Mellivora capensis
AAAAAAAAAAAAAAAAAAAAAAAAAGGGACGAAGGGCTTTGGGACCAGAGGATAGGAGGCCCAGGGCGGTGGGTTCCGATTCCGTCCCTGACAGGTATACAGGGCCTCATTAGCCGCGCCTGCGTTTAGATTACCCATTGCCATGGCTTCTAGTGTGACCTGGAGGACATCACTTTATCCTCCCGGTACTTCATTTCTCCATTTGTAAAGCTCACTGCTTCATGGCATATGGTTGCCGCTGTGGTGTTACCTTGAGCAAGTCACTGCTGCTCCATGCTTAAATATCCTTGATCTAACTAGTTACATCTCTGTTGTTGGTTCTTATAGCACAAAATACCTTCTTTTACACTCATCACAGCTATAGCTTCACATAGATTTGTGTAATTGGAGAGGTTAAGAGACTGCAAGCTCGGGGCACCTGGGTGGCTCAGTGGGTTAAGCCTCTGCCTTCGGGTCAGGTCATGATCCCAGAGTCCTGGGAACAAGCCCCGCATTGGGCTCTCTGCTCACTGGGGAGCCAGCTTCCCCTTCTCCCTCTGCCTACTTGTGATCTCTGTCAAATAAATAAACAAAATGTTAAAAAAAAAAAAAAAAAAAAAAGAGACTGCAAGCTTCAAGAGAGACAGTTTTTTGTATCCTTAGCACTCAACTGGATACTGAGTGGGTGCTCAATAAATATTTGCTAGTAATATGCTGCATGCAAATAACAGGGAAACTCTTGGTATAGCCTAGAGCTGGGGGCCCCCCTCCCACATGAAAGGATTAAACCTAATACCTTATTTCACAGAAGAGGACATTGAGGTCCCTTTGGCCTAAGGTCATGGACACAGGTCAGACCTCCAGACTCCTGACTTCAGTCCAGATGAGAAAAGGAATCCTAATTAATCGTAGACAAATTCCCCAAATTGTGATCATTGGGTTTAAATTTATGCAGACTTTATTCTGGTTGCTACACCAACGCATTACATGTGTTCTTCCTTGCTGCAGTGTCAATTTTTAATCACATCTCATATTATTGGGAACAGAACTGCATCAGTTGAGGATGCTGGTTGCCATAACAATAGCGGTCTCTTTATACACACCAATACACACACAATCATCCTTTTTTTCTCTCATCTCTACCCAGACTGCTTGTTCTAGATTTTCCAAAAGATTTATTTTAGGTATTGGATTATAAGAAAGTGATGAAACTACACACATGGCTTCTCAATTACAAATTTGTCTTACAGTGCTTCAGACAGACAAGTGGAATCTGAGCTAGCGGGATGCAGAAACCAACAGGAGTTGCTGAGACATCATTGTTCTGCCCATTTACAGTCTTAACAGGTGGTCCTAGCACTTTCAGTGGTCTTGCTTGCTTGAACACTTTCAGGGATGGAGAGCTCCTCCCAAGGTGATGGGATTTGGGGATGGTGGCTTCTCCTAAGGCCACCGTTTGTTCTGCTGCTCCAGTATGCCCTCAAGAGCAAGGGAGCAAGTCCTGTCCTTCCCTCAAGTGACAGACCCCTCTTGTACAAGTCAATAAACCCCAGTGTCTACTCCAAGTTGACCTTCTACCCAAGAATGGACTCAAATTTGTTTGAAATGTTAACAGAAGAACCAGGAAAATTAAGCCCACATCTGTTTCTACAGAATTCACCACTGAGGCAGTCTATGTATTATGGAAAATCATCAAAATGTGCCCTTTTTGTTCAATGTGAACATACTTCTGTTTATGACCTGACAGACTTTACTAATAGGGAGCCTTTTCTAGCATAAACACCCCAGAATCGTGGGTAAAATATTACAAGAAAAAAAGCAAGCAGAGGAGGAAGAAGAGTAAATTCATGGCTGAAAAGGGTAACCTGGAGGAGTCAGAAACAAGAGGGAAACAGCCATGGGGGTGGGGGTGGCCTGGTGTCTCTCCTGTCCTGGAGGTGGTTATTGATTAGAGATGGGGACCAGCTGCTAGGAACTTGGGTTTCATCACACACTTAATGGCAGGAGATGGGATCTTAAGTCTAGGTGATACTGGGAGTAGTATGAACTGAAACCAGTGTAAGGACTGGACACTTCTCATACCCAGACTACGTATTTGTGAGTCCATAGTGGGAAAGGCAAGGGAGACCCAAGTTCCCAAACATGATCAGCTTCAGGTCTTGCTCTCCCCCACGCATGGGTTTGTTACTCAGAACTTCATTGATAAAATTTTATTTGGCTTTGGGAATGGAAGCTTATGTTTATAACTGCTAGAACTTGTTTTGGTGAGGGCCAGAGCCTCAGGTATTTCCCTTACCCCCACCCTGCTAAACATTTGAACCTTGTTCTCAACATACTGATAGAATTCCTGTCTTAGGACACTGAGGTACCCAACAAAAAAGAATCACTCAATCAAGGCATATTTTCTTTTGTGGAACAAATTACAGTTAGTGGCTTAGAAAAGTACAAATTACCTTGTAGTTTGGGAGGTCAGAAGCCCAAACTGGGTCTCACTGGATCTCAAGGTGTTCTATTTCCCAGTACCAAGGACTTTCTTCCCAAAGAATTGCTTGTTAGTGGGTACAAATACCACTTAGGAAAGGTGGTCCAAGATCCTGGTCTCTGTACAAGGCAGTATGTTGCTTTGTTCTGGCTCTATCTGCTCCAGGCCATCTTCTGATTTCATTTTCCAGATACCTTCATGTCCTAGCGCACTCGGGCTACTAGGACAGAACACCACAGGCGAGACTATGGCTTACAACAACAGAAACTTATTTCTTCCAGTTCTGGAACTTCCAGATGCTGGAACATCCAGATCAAGGCGCTGCAGATTTCATGTCTAGTGAAGTTTTCCTGGCTTCACAAACAGCCATCACCTTGCTGTGTCCTCACATCGGGATTAGGCTGCCGCATGAATTTTGTGGAGCTAAAGAGTCCAAAGCACTTCCTAACACACAATCAGCTATTTGGAATGGGGTTGCTAGGAACTTACCTTCTAATCTCCCTTCTTCTTCTACTCAAGGAACACACACACTGACTTTCTGGTACAAGCCAGGTACTTGGACAATGTTATAGCTAGATATGAGGGTGGCAGAGTGGGTGGATATGCCCCTCAGAAAAGCTTATCTACTGAGAGCTAAGAATAAAGTTCCTTGGTGTACTTGTTAACTCAAGAAAACTTTCCCTGGCTTTGGATAGCAAAGGAAAAAAGCAGACTTCATCAAGTAAGTGCGATGTTTTATACTTTATTGAAATAGGAAATATTTACTTGTTATCTGTTAGGGTCATGACAGGAAACTCGGAATACACTCTAAGATCTTATTTACTCATTCCAATTACAATGCTGTTGTGTACTCTACAACCACACTGAAATTTATGCTCTGAATTTCCTTCTCCCCCTATTCCCGTTACCCAGAGCAAGAGAGCACATTATTTGCTTAAACACTCTGAAGGAGCAGAAGATATTCTGTAGGGATATTAAAAAGTTTCCTCACTCCTTTGCCAGAACTGACCCAGAATTCAGCTAAGCATCTACTAGGGCAAGGTGTCCACATACTACTTGCTCATTCTGAGCAGTTTTTCATGATTTTAAAAAAAGATTGGGGGGGCACCTGGAGGGCTCAGTGGGTTAAGCTGCTGCCTTCAGCTCAGGTCATGATCTCAGGGTCCTGGGATCGAGTCCCACGTCGGGCTCCCTGCTCAGCAGGGAGCCTGCTTCCCTCTCTCTCTGCCTGCCTTTCTGTCTACTTCCTGCTGTGTAAGAGGGACCTGACCACCCAGAATACAGGGAGACAACAGAGATGGTTATGGGGCTTTAGAACTGCCACACTGAGACAGCTGAGGGGATGTTTAGCCTGCAGGAGAGGACCTTCACAAGAGCAGAGATCCAGTGAGAAGCAATGAACACCCAAGGGCCCAGGTTGTGCTTGCTAAATACCATTTCCAAATAAAGATAACCTGGGTTCATTACAGGAATGGCTGCTTCCAGGTCTAGGACTAGAAAGTTTAGAAATCCCACCATATTAGAAAGCAACGAAACTGGTAAGATTACTAGGGCTGCTTTGAATGAACTCAGGAGGCAACCTGAGTTGACTTCCACTGACTAAAGATAGAAAAAGGCAACACCACTAAGGAGAATTGCCATGGATTGAAAAAAAGGTGTTTAAAATCATGGGTTCATGGTTTAATGGGCCTAGGCAAAGATCATCAATGCCTGCCAATGACTAAAGATACCCAAGTAGTTTTGGGAAGGAAAAAACTCCCACCAGAATCTGACAAAGCCTCTAGAATAACGATCTCCAACTTGAGCATGGACCAGAATTTGGAAGGCTTATTATAACACCACTATGGCTGGGCTCCAACTCAGTTTCTGATTCAGTGATCTAGGGTGGGGCTTGAGAAACTGCATTTTAAACAAATTCCCAGAGGATGCTGCCGATATTACTGGTCCATGCACACTGAGAACCACTGTTCTTAGGTCCAGAACATGCTAGACGATACCATGAGAATGCAATCAGCAAAATCAAGACTGAGAAACTACTCAACAGTGACCATCAACAAATATACTACAAAGAACAAGAAACTGAAGAGACTTCAGATGTTTTTTAGAGGTATATAGTGAACTCATTCCTCAGCTGGAATGTCTAAGATTTCCTTCAAAATTACCTGGAGAGGAAGCAGACAGATCTCTATTGTTAAAGCCAAGTAACTACCTAAGGTTCATCACTATTCTATGGCTGGTGTCTGCAATCTTCTAAAATCAAAATAACAGCAATATATTTAAATAGCACACTCAAAGCTGTTTATGATAGCTAAAAAGTAGTAGTGGTCAATTACTCTCATACTTGGGCACCATATTCAGCAACTCTACTTTGCCTACCTTTTCCTCCATTGGCTAGAAGTTTTAGGGTTTGACTATTTACAGAATGTTTAATAAGAGCGCTCATCTTTAAGGATCTGCCAAGAGTACTGGATAACAGCATTTACTCCCACACTAGAGGGCACTATTTTCTATGTGAGGACACAGCTTATTTCTAGTTCATCTTTGTCATCTCTCATCTATTTAAAGTGGCCTCCTGCTCCCTTTTTGGCCCTGGGCGTGAATCACTCTCCTGCTTTCAGTGGTAATGGAGTACTATCTGTTGCCAATAAAGCTCTCCCTTCAGCAGCTCTTAAATTTGAAAATGATTGGCTCCCTCCCTAAAACCAAAAACTCCTTCTTTTAACTTCTAAGATTTTATTTATTTGAGAGGTCACAAGTAGGCAGAGAGGCAGGCAGAGAGAAGAGGAAGCAGGCCCCCCGTGGAGCAGAGCATGCGATGTGGGGCTCAATGGGGATCCCGAGATCACCACCCGAGCTGAAGGCAGAAGCTTTAACCCACTGAGCCACCCAGGCGTCCTTCCTTCTTTTAACTTTATAAGACTGTCTGTTCACAGAAATAGTGACTTACAGATTATTACAAAATGACTAGATATGGTGCCCTTAACAGTCTCATTCTTGTGATATTCCTGCTAAAAATGCAATCATGAGGAAACATCAGACAAACCCAAATTGAGGGAAAATTCTACAAAGTTAACTGTCCTCTACTCTTCAAAAATGACAATGTCAAGAGGACCCGGTCTAGATTAGAAGAGACCAAAGAACCAGGACAACAAAATGTGGCAAATGATCCTGACTAATGTAAAGAATATTAGCAGACCACTAATGAAACAGAACTATGGACCGTGGAGTAGAAACTACTAACGCTATTTTTGGTAGGCACTGTAGTTACATAGTGTCCCATTACTAGGAAATAGTTTTTAGGGATAGAACAGCAAGATGTCTCTACTTTCCTAGGATTCAGGAGGGAAAAAAACCCCCAAAAAACCATGTAAATGAAACAAAGTGTAATTAGCAAATTTGAAAAGGGTAGTTTTTCATACAGAGTTTTCCTATTTACCAGAATAATTCTACTTGATAGTATGTGTATTCTGTACTTTCTGAGCCTTCCTCAATCTAATTTCTTGAGTGCTTTTCACTAGGAATTATCTGACACATTTTTTTTTTTTTTAATGCTTCAGGGCTGTTAGGAACTGAACTAGGGTTTAAATCCTCCTACCTCTGCTTATAAATCATAAATCTAGGACTTCCTTAAAAATGATACTGAAAATAGGTATAAATAGATGGATGTTAACAGTAAATAAAAATTTAATTACAAGTATTTCCTAGGGTTTGAGCTACAATACTTAGTTACTTGTCTTTGTAAAATTCCAGTGACCTATGATAAACTACCTGGGGACTATCAATTTTTCTAGATTTGCATTTCCAGAAGGATACACAAAAAACTAGCAATCCTGGCTTCCTCCAAAGGGTCAAAGGTGGAATCTGCTGTTACTAACTCTCTTACGCTTCTCTTCCAACTTCTGAAGGAACCACAATTCCTTTCTGTTCAAGTATAAAAACTTATAATCACTGGGGTACCTCCATGGCTCAATTGGTTAAGCAGCTGACTCTTCATTTCCTGTTAGTCACAATCTCAGGCTCCTGGGATAGAGGCCCCAGTCAGGCTCTGAGCTCAGTGGGGAGTCTGGGGATTTTCTCTCTTCCACTTGCATGCTCTCTACGATAAATAAATACATCTCAAAAAAAAAAAAAAAGTTAACCATTTATTAAGTACTGCACTGGGGGCCCATCTGTGGGCTGCTGTTACACAGCCAAGACAATCTAAACAAGCTATTGAGGATCTAGATCAATTACATAATCCCAGCAACTCATTCTTTTAGCACACAGAAGCATACATGGTGTTAAACATACATATATCCATCTTATTCAGGAAGTGGTACTGCTTAAAAAAGTTCAAACTTTAATGTTTGTAAAATTACCAGGTACTAAACTATGTTAAAACTCTCTATATTCTCGGAGTGCCTGGGTGGCTCAGTGGGTTAAGCCTCTGCCCTGGGCTCAGGTCGTGGTCTCGGGATCCTGGGATCGAGCCCCGCATCGGGCTCTCTGCTCAGCGGGGAGCCTGCTTCCCTCCTCTCTCTCTGCTTACTTGTGATCTCTGTGTCAAACAAATAAAATCTTTTTTTTTTTTTTAAAGATTTTATTTATTTGAGAGAGAGAATGAATGAGGAGGAGGTCAGAGGGAGAAGCAGACTCCCCGTGGAGCTGGGAGCCCGATGCGGGACTTGATCCTGGAACTCCGGGATCATGACCTGAGTCGAAGGCAGTCGTCCAACAACTGAGCCACCCAGGCGTCCCAAATAAATAAAATCTTTAAAAAAAACAAAACACCTCTCTATATTCTCATTGTTTGATGCTGAATATTAAAAGTAGTATTTTTCATTCTTGCCACATAAGCCAAGGGATTACTTCAATAAAACAATGTTGGTACTGAAGAAGTGTTTATACACTCAGGAGTATACTTGTCATTTAAAATAGCAGATCTCTTAGTAAAAACAAGTTGTAGAATACCACTCGTGGTAAGAACAGCTTGTCGGAACAGATTTTAGGACCAAAATCTAGGCACAGACATATTGTTAACAGCAGCTACCTTAGCCAAAGGGCTCTAAGGAAAGACACTTTATGTTCCTAAGTATGTATATTTTTGTAATTAAAATTAAGCCAAAACTTAAGAACATTTGGGGTGCCTGGGTGGCTCAGTGGGTTAAGCCTCTGCCTTCGGCTCAGGTCATGATCTCAGGGTCCTGGGATCGAGCCCCGCATTGGGCTCTCCGCTTGTGATCTCTTTGTCAAATAAATAAATAAATAAAATCTTTAAAAACAACAACAAAACTTAAGATCATTCAACTGCCATAGGACTGAAACTGAATAGTGACAAAACACTTTCTGAACACAAGGTAAATAACAATGTGAAGTTTCCTAAATGTAAACTGCCAAAGTTTAGAGTGCTCCAAGTCTTAAATTAAGGAAATTAGGTTAAGGACTTTGGAAAAGGTGATTAAAGCTTCTTACTTTTCCTGAGAAATAATTGGTATGGAAAATGTTCAATCACTACAAGGTAACAAGTAAATTTCATGTGAAAATAAGACAACATAAAAAAGATTTTGTTGCCTAATTCTTCACAGTAGCAGATAGTACTCCTTATGGTACTATTCTAAAACTTCCCTCTTACTAACCTTTATTTTTATTTATTATTTTTAAAGATTTTGACAGCATGAGCGAGCACACACGCAGGGGGAATGGCAGGCAGTGGGAGAAAGCAGGCAACCTGTTGAGCAGAGAACCCTACGTGGGGCTCAATGCCATGCCTCTGGGATCATGAGCTGAGAGGAAGGTAGCCCCTTTAACTGAGTCGCCCAGGCATCCCTAACCTTGGTTTTAAAAAGATTTTAAATCAATCTCTATACCCAACATGGGGCTCAAACCTACAACCTTGAGATCGAGTCACATGCTCCACCAAGCCAGCCAGACACCCTAGATATTAACCTATCTCCACAACTCATGACTTATGCTTACCATTTCATGGGTAACATTCAAGATTGACTGGTAAAGACTTTCCCCCAAGATAAGCCATCCACTATGTTGATCCTAAATGCAGGTCTCTGGGAACTGAAAACAAGACCCTTTTCTCCTACTCAAGTCAGGAATGGCTTGCCAATGGCCAACTCTAGTTCAAAAAACCATGTGCCAAATATTTGGCACTAAGTGGGAATACAAATAAATTCAAAACGAGCCTTTCCCTCAGTAAGCATTTTATTAAGGAGATAAAGCATAAAGTGGGTTAACAAAGTGGGAAAAAGAAGATACCAAGATGAAGGTAGTAACAACACAGGACTGGAACGTAATCACAGGAACTGGTAGGACTCAAACTGGCCTTAAAGGCACTATGGCATATCAATCAACATTATCAGGTAAAAGAAAGGGGAATCCTCATGTTGCTCATTTCTAGTTTTGCTCTCTGTTTAATACTCTATCCAGCCACAGATGTACACATGGCATATTGTAGACTCTCGGATTCTACTTATAAGTTAGCAAGGAACTAAACATTTCAGTCAACTCTGTTCTGAAGTGGGTCAGTGTTCTAGGGCTTTAGCATATCCAATGATGTACAGGTCCACAGGTATGGACTAGGACTAGGTTTTCACTAAGTTGGTCTTTGCTATTACCAGAAAACTTATGGGTGTAGGCATTTACCTTCCAATTACCCACTTTGGGGGCAGCTAACAACGTACACAAAACCTATTACCATGTGACGTTACACTAATACAAGAAAGCCCAGTTGAAGGATGACTTTACAAAGTCAAATTTCACATTGTGATATTCCCCCCCTTCCTTTTTAAAAGGCTGTGGTTTTAAAAGCTTTTGTTTTTTCCCTGAAAACAAGAGACCTTTGGTCAAAGCCAATTCTTAAACCGAATTTTGAAAGGCAGCTGGAGATGTGCCTCTTCATGTAAGAGTTGTAATTTCTGTTCTTTCAAGTAGGCAAAATAATGAACTACGACTGTAGACACCAGTGTCTTCTCTGAAATCCTGAAGTTTATACTGGAAAAAAAAACCCATTTCTTATGAATATCTAAATTTTAGGAAGTATGAAAGTAAAGAAAATAAGGTTATGGAAGAAACATCAATCTTTTGGGGCACTATATTCCTAAGAGTAGGCTCTAAGATTTTGTAACAGGAAGCCCAAAAATTTCTGAAAAACAAGTCTTTTTACTCATTATCAAGTACTCCCAGGTACTCTGATTCTGATGCCTAAAATCTTTGACTCCTTTTTTTTTTTTTTTAAAGTAGCCTCATTTTATCAGGTATGCCTTCTGGATTATTTGAACCTATAAACCAACTCTAGATTATCATGCTTTCTAGTCATACCTGTGGCATGATGAGCATCGTACCATCATGCCCTATTACATAGTACAACCCAGCCCTTGACACCTACAGTAACAGCTCCTACAAGATATAAAAGCTGAGTCAAATAACCTACATCTCAGTTTCAAACCAAGGTTAATGAGTGCTTTAATTTCATTGAAAAGTACCTGAACAAAAAGATCTAAGGTAATTCATTTCCCAAACTGCAATTTCAACTAATTACGTCTATAGATACAGGGACTAACTGGTTACCCAGTACCTCCTACAAATTTGCAGTATATAATTTGGCTTCCATAGCATATTATACTTCATAATAAAGTACAGAAAAGTTAGGGTTTATCTATGTAAATCCTTTTCAAGCCAACCATATGTCGTAAAGTTACAGGGATGACCTAACCAATTATTACATAACCTCATCAACTACAAGGAGGACTGACTGTTGGGTAGAATTTTACTTTAATAAGCAACTGATTTTACCAAGCAACCTGTTAAGTGCCTGTTAAAGGTAATGATCTTCCAGCAGAAAATGCAGTATTTGCTTTTCCACTTTGAACAAGAATATACTAAATTTTCAATCAAAGAAAGGCTACTTCCATTTTTATATAACAAACATTAAAGACCACAGAACCATACTCTAAACAAAACACTAATTACACTGACCACTTCCAGAAAGTAGAATTACTAGGCTAAATGGGATCCCAAGTGTTAAGAACTACTTCTTCCAAGAGTTTGAGCAAACTTAAAGTTTAAAAAGTTTCATTATTTAAAACCTACTAATTTAGGCAAAATCATGTAACTGACTACAAAATACCTTTTATTTTTAACTTAACTCAAAGGGGCAGATAGACTTTGGCAAATTTGATTAACAGCACAAATGTTATCCAAATGGAATAATTTATTGCTGGTCTGAGACTTGCCTTCTTTTACACTTATGTAGAATTTACACTGTTTCACAAAGAACAAATTATCAATATTTAAAGGAATTTAAGTGACCTATTCAGTAAGGCAATCAACTTGGTAGCAAATTTTTATTGAAATCTTACATAACTCAAGCTTTATAAAAAGCCAACATAATTGAAAATCGGGATCTCCCTCTAAAGCCTTAGGTATTCAAAGCTTGAAACGGTTAATTTAAAAGCAAACAAAACAACAAAATCCCTGCAGCAGATCCTGCTGAAATACTTAAAAAAAATCTAAATGAGCTTAATCTTTACAAAAGTTGTTTTAGCTCAAAAGCTATAAAATCAAAGTTATCTTAATTCTACAAAGAAGGGAGAGGGTCTTTGACTTCATGCCACCATTTCTTTAGAACCTCATTTTTTTTTCATCAAATTTGGCCACAAATTAAATTTCTGTGTGCCCCATTTTCAGGAGATTCCTCTTGCAGAAGAGGCCAAGTACAAACATGGAAGAGTAACTGCCTAAGCAAGTAGGAAAGTGTTCCATAATAGTGTGCAAAGAATATAGAGTTCTAGGTTAATCTCTGGAACTCGATCTGGACCGTGATCTTGACTTTGAATGAGATCTAGAGCGGGATCTTGAGGCTCTTTTTGGTGGAGGGGACACGGACCGTGCCTTTGAGGGTGGGGCAGGTAGGGGTGAATTTGAACGAGACTGGCTTCTTGATCTAGATTTTGACTTTATATCACCTTTTCCATTTTCTTTGGGGGAACGAGATCGAGAACGAGACCTGCTTCGAGATTTCTCATACTCCTTAGATCTGCTTCGAGAGCGCGAACGGGAGCCCCGATCAGACTTGGGCTTTGATTTGCTTTTTGATCTAGATTTCCTGCCTTTTGATCGAGAACGTGATCGACCTTTGCTCCGAGACCTGGACCTGGACAAGAAGAGTCGATTTTTTTTTTTTCAGTACCTTGCCAGAACACACAAGCACAGTAACATTCAGAAAAAAAAAACAAAAAACAAAAAAAAACTTAACAGCTTATTATTTACCGGGAGCGGCTTTTTGAGATACTTCGAGATCTACTGCGGCTGCTCCTGCGACTCCTACTTCGTGACCTTCTTCTAGACCGTGACCTATAACCAGAACCACAATAAAAATCTTAATCTCAATATATCTCAAAACGAACTTTTGTGTCATTTACAAAAAATAACACACAAACAAAATGTAATCGTTTACTACAAATTAAATCCACCTGAAAGCATCCTGGAAAAGAACCCAATGATGCACAATAAACAGGACACCAAATACCGAACTTGTTTCAATTAAGTTCCAATTCAAGTACTGCCATTTGATTTTCCTCTGCTCTTGGCAAGTATTGTTTCCTCTCCTTTCCCCTATCTTCCAACAATTACCTTGATCTGCTTCCAGAGTAAGATCGCCTATGGCTTGTTCGTGGTTTATCCTCAATGAGCCTAATATTCCTGCCATTTATTTCTGTACCATCCAGTTTATCCAGAGCACGCTTCATGTCAGAGTAGGAACGGAACTCAATCACACCTTCATTTGTGCGTTCTTTGTGAGCATCCGCATAGGTTACTTCACCTGCTTGTCTCATGAAATCCTAAGAAAGCAACAAGACTGGTCAAACCTAGAAACGTAAAGAAAAAAATCTACACACCGTACTCAATTCTCAGATGTTAAATGAAATAAAAGCCTACCTTTTCAACATTAGTCATATTATTTTTATCTCAAATTACAGCACATACCTTTAAATCTTGCCAACTGCAACGACTAGAAAGGTTTTCTACAATAAGCCTGAATTCTGTACGAACAGGTGGTCCGTATTTGTCTCTGCCAGAGGTTCTCCGACTGCTGTATCCACCTCCACCACCTTTATCACATGAAGAGAATAATTAGATGCTTTGTAATGATAGGGATGCATGTTTTTTTTGAAAGTTAGTACAAACATATCAACTTTTATTTACTGGAGTAGGACTTTGCTATTATATTGCTAAACCTTCGATACAGTTGTGATTTGCCATAAATTAAATTAAGGGCAAGTCAAATAGACTAAATCCAACTAAACTTCTCCTACAATCTGTTAGAGAGTGACTGCTCCTTTATTCAATTTACCTCGCTAAGTTTTATTTTACAGAACATTGTAAAATATAAAACTTAACTGATTACATGCATTTCTACATTTTACAAAAATGTTTACTAGTTACACTAAGTACTTACATCACAGTGTGAGGTTTTTGGTGGTGGTTTGGCCACAAAACACGCAAGGTAACAGTCACCTAGTTCAGATTAACCAGTTTTGTCTAACCCTTGGAATCCTCACCATCACCCTGCGTCTAATGGCAAAAGGCTGCTGTCGTCATGGCTTCCGGTAAGGTCAGCCAAAGGGTCATAGGGCAAGGGTCACACAATGTATGGAAAAGCCAAGGCCAATCAGGAAAGGCAGTCATCTTAGCCTCAGTGGACACAGCCTCAGCCCCATTGGTCACTTTCAAATTGAAACATCAAGGACTTGTTAAAAAGTTTGAATTCAACATGCAACAATTTCAACATCAAACATTTAACAACCAAACCCCTCCCACCTCCTCCCAATAACATGCCCCAACTAGTTCGAATATAGCATAAAGCTCATTTAAGTCTACTCTGTGGTACTATACCACATTACTTCAAAATAGCATTTTCTTTGGCCCCCGCCAATTTAATTAAATCTAAGATCTAAACTTAACACCCTTCCCCTGACCCCGTCCCCGCCCCCCACCCCCACCCAGCCTGCCCTCAAACTTCTACACTAACACATTCCCATTTCTAGCTAAAGCACTGTCAGGTAAGCAAGGGGAATATAACAAATACAGCCATCCCTCACTTCCTCCGTGGGCAGAGCCCACGACAGTGCTGACAGGGGCCCAAACCACCCCCTCCCAACTTAGCAAATAACCAAAAATAAGAAAATTTAACCCGCCCCCCCCCCCAACACCCCAACCCTGGCTAAGCAAAACCCACAACCCAGTCCCCGCGCTCCGGCGTCCCGTTGGTGCCCCGGGCAGGCGCGAAGGCAGCAAAGCCCGGGGACACTGTAATCAATGGACCCCTGCCACCGCGCCTGCCGGGGCTGGGAGGCCCCACCCCGCCCACCCTAAGCCTGCGCCCACCCTAAGCCCCGCCCCCAGGGTCCCAAGGACGCGGAGCGCGCGGGGGTGGGACTCACTGCGGCTTCCGTAGCTGTAGCCGTCGCGATCGCGGCGCGGGCCCCGAGCGTGCTCCACGATCACGCGCTCGCCGCAGAGCTCTTTGCCGTTCAACTCGTAAACGGCGTCGTCGGCGTCGCGGGAGTCCTCGAACTCCACGAAGCCGTACCTGGGGGCGGCGCGAGGGCCGGGGACCGGCAGGCGTCGTTAGGCCGGGGACGCGCACGCGCGCGCTCCCACTCCCCGCGCGCGCTCCCGCGGCCCCGCGCCGCCGCCATCTTGGAGGCCCTGCCACGCGGCGCCGCGGCCTTGGCCTTCTTCCGTCCGGCAGCGCCCCGCCGCCGCCAGACCCGGGGCTTTGCGGGAGGTCGCGGGCGCCCAGGCCCGACTCACCCATTTTTGAGGTCTATTTCGAGGAGGCGGCCATAGCCACTGAAAAAGCGCTGGATGTCCTTCTCCCGGACGTTGTAGCTAAGGCGTCCAATGTAGACGCGCGGCATGTCCGTGGCGGGCAGGGGCCCCGAAGGCTGGCTACCGAACAGCGGACCGCAAGGCAAAAGCCGCGGTGCGGGTGCGGGGACGGCGAGAGCCTGTACACGCGCCTCACACCGCAGCGGCGGCCGAGTCCAGCCACACAATGGTGCGCGCGCGCCAGGGTTACGCTATAAGGGCGGGCGGGCTGGAGGCGGGGCCGGCGCGTGACGTCAGCGCGCAGCGCGTACCCTCCCGCGCTGGAACCCTGGGCTTGGGGGGGTGACTGGCAGGTCCCCGTCCGCGAGGTTTCTGTGAGGTGAGGTTCTGTTCGTTCACACCGTTTTCTACACGCATCTTTGTAAACGCAGTGTCCCGTTGTCGAGCCACAGACTTGTCTTCTAATTTGTACTTTCTACAAAACTTCCTCTCGGTGACTCTCCCGGGACAGGCGCTCGTTTTTCATTGGTTCTCGAGGTTGTCATAATAGGCCTCCGTGGTCTCTGATTGGCTCCTGAAAGCGAGGCTGCTCGTTTCTGCCGCTGAAGCGCTCGCGCTCAGCTTGGCGGGGAACCGGCGCTCGGACACAGATCATTAGCTCATTTCACCGCTTCCCGGGCTTGAGCTCCGAAGTCGCGGTGGCCCGGTCGGGATCGTGTTGTGAGCGCCCAGCCCTGCTGGTCTCTGTCCCTGGTGGTCTCACTCACAGCCATCGTCAGCCTTGACCGCCTCGCGGCACATCCCCCTCTCCCTCCGTGGGCCTTTCTGGAAGCTCCGGCAGCTGGAGTCACCTGTAGGTTGCTGTGTACCTGGTCATTCCACGGTCGCTGTGGGTGCTCGCAAAGGGAGCCCCTGGCCCAAGAAAGTCGAGCGACACCTGACAGCCCTCTTGCAGAGGTGCGCTGTCCCCGGGCGTCCCAGTGCCATCTCTTCCCCCAACAGGTTGGAAGGCACCTTTTCTAAATGTGGCAGAAATATACATTTTTAAAAGTGTATTAATAGAGATACCTTTTAAAGCTGGAGAACTATATGGAAACCCCGAAGAAGTAAGTTTCAGTGGAGAGCAGAAGGCCCTGGTGTACTCTTGAAACTTGACAACAGCAAAACAGACTGGGAATGAAGGAGCAGAGAGAGAGAGACGGGGAACACCCGGAGAGCCCAGGGTCACAGAAGCCAAGAGAGGAAACTCTATCAGTGAGATATCACTTGCTGTTCAAGTATCTCCGAATACTCCAGCTCTTTTTGAGTGGTCCAACCTCAATATTCCTCAGCTGGTTGAAAGAGGGCGATTTTGCCCTCCAGGGGACTTCTGGCAAAGTCTAGACGCAAGCTGGTTGCAGGGACAGGGGGAGAAGTGTTAATACTGGCATCTAGTGGTAAAGGCTGAACAGCCTGTGGTTAAAGTTAGGTAAATACAATACAAGTTAGATCTTTAAAAATTCGTGGGCTATATTAATTAGGGAAAAGAGAATTCAACGGTGAGACATTTTTACACTCATCAAATTGTCAATATTTAAACAATCGTTAAAATTCATTATGGGCGAGAGGTGAATCAAGAAAAGCACTGATACAGTGTTGGTTGTACTGAACATTCCTTTTGGGAAGGTAATGGGGTAATATCCTTACTAAAGGATATGTACAGGAAATGGGGTGTTGCTGCCTCTCTTTGCAGTTCTTTTGCCTAAAGAGAAAGATGCAGCTGTGTCATCCTCTGCTTCCTCTCACCTCTTTCCCCAGAGCTCAATGACAACTCCCCTCCTTTTTTTTTTTCTTTTTGAATAATCTCTATACCCAACATGGGGCTCAAACTCATCACCCTGAGATCAAGAGCCACACACTCCATGGACCGAGCCAGCCAGGTGCCCCACAATGGCTACTCTTACCAAAAAAAAACTAACGCACCAGCTACAGACGAAGACACAGTCTCAGATATCATCATTAAAGGGAGTGTTGGGTCAGCATTCTGTGGAGTCTTAATGATCTAACTCACCTCTGTTGATATTTCGGAAGAACAACTCAAAGGAGAAATCATAGATATATAGCACAGGAGTTCCATTTCTTTAGATACCTACAATTATGGCAAATAAAGATCATTCTATTGCTGATTCTAAAATTGTGGAGAAAACTGCTGAAATCTGTCATTGAGAGAGAGTGTTAATAACTTGAATCCATAATTTCCCAGGTTGGACAGTTTAGAGCCCACATTGTGGTTTTCAATCCCAATGACATCTGAAGTGTGTGTAAGCTGGATTCTGGTAGGTTTTGCCATATGATGTCTGAAAATGTTAGCATTCCAGAAGCTGTCATCCTGAGTGGATTTGGGGTGAACCATGGCAACTCAAGTATGTTTACTTGGAGTGGAGCAAATGTAGCAGGAGTTGCTGCAGAAATGGAATTTGTCAGGGGCATAGTTTTTTTTTTAATTTAAATTTATTTATTTATTTGACAGACAAAGATCACAAGTAGGCATAGAGGCAGGCAGAGAGGGGGGGGGGGAAGCAAGCTCCCTGCAGAGCAGGGAGCCCGATGTGGGGCTCGATCCCAGGGACCCTGAGATCATGACCTGAGCCAAAGGCAGAGGCTTTAACCACTGAGCCACCCAGGCACCCCAGGGACATAGTTTGAAAGAGATGGGAAGTAGATGATTGAAAGAACCTCAGAAAGGATGAGATTAAAGGTACTTTCCAAATGCAGTATTGGATTAAATGTTGCCAATGTTGGGGGTCAATGAAAGTGTCTTGACATGTTGACAAATGTCTGCTGAGACACAGAATTGCCCCCTGAGGTATTGCTTGTGACGGTGAGAGAATATATGGCACTGAGAATGGGCTGCTTTTGCATTCTGAGTGTTCAAGGATTAACCAGAATTCTCACCAGAAGCGGGAGGATAACAAGGTTTCATCACTCAAAGCAATGGGATATACTGAACTATTTAAATATCTGCTGTTATCTGAGCAATGTGACAAGGAAATGTAATCATCCAAGTATGATTAACTATGAATGTACAGTTTGGTTTTTTTTTCCTTTCTGAGTACATGAGTTTGGGGCAACAACAGCATCCAAGCACATGCCCAGTAAAACATGCATTAAGAACCTATAAACAAATAAAATCTATTAGTGTCAAGTGGAAAAAAAAATGCACACAGTGGCCCAGAGATATAAATCTGTGAGTTAGTCACAAACTGGATGGAATCCCCGAAAGAGAACATTTAGATGGAGAGCAGAAGAAAATTCAGAACTACACTCTGGGGAACTGTATTAATTCCTATATATAAAGCGAATGGCTGCTCTAAAAATTACCACCAACTCAGTGGTTTAAAGCAACACAGATTTGTTAGCTTACAGTTCAGGAGGTCAGGAGTCCAAAATGGTTCACTGGGTTAAAACAGGTGTCAGCAGGGCTGCATTCCTTCTGGAGGCTCCAGGAGGGGGATATGTTCCTTTGCATTTTCCAGCTTCTAGAGACTGTCTGGATTCTTTGGCTTGTGGCCCCTTCTTCCATCTCCAAAGCCATGAATTTTGGTTGAGACCTACTTGCATCCATCTGACCCTGACCCCTGCTTCCATTGTCAAATCTGATGCTGAGCTTCCTGCCTTCCTCTTAGGAGACCCCACTCCCACCCCACCTCCATGATTACATTGGGCCCACCTGGATAATCCAGGATACACTCTCCATCTCAACATCCTTGACCTAATCCCTTCTTCTTTTTTTTTCCCCCAAGATTTTATTTATCCATTTGTCACCGAGAGAGAGAGGGAGAGAGAGAGAGAGAGAGAAAGAGAGAGCACAAGCTGGGAGAGCAGCAGACAGAGGGAGAAGCAGGCTCCCCACTGAGCATGGAGCCTGATGAGGGACTCATCCCAGGACCCTGGGATCATGACCTGAGCTGAAGGCAGCCGCTTAACCAACTGAGCCGCTCACTTCTGCAAAGTCCCTTTGGCCATGTAAGGTAACATCTTGCATTCTGGGGAGGAGGATGTAGACATCTTCGGTGGGGGGCCTTATTCTGCCTGCCAGAAAGACTCTGGAAACTTCAATACAGGAAGAGAGACTGGGAAGAGAGGTAGGGAAAGAAACCAGAGTATAGTGTTATAGAAGCCAAGAGAACAAAGGGATTCAAGGAGGCAGTGAGCCACTGACAAGCTGAAAGTTCACAAGGCTTTGACCCAACCACCTTACTCCTGGAAATCTTGATAAGAGGATTAATTTGTAAAACCTCAGGCCCTGGGATGATATTCTAGCAATGGAATACTCTGTAACCACTTAAAAAACATTAAATTTATTCATTTAACAAATATTTATTGTGTGCCTACTATGTGCCAGGCACTACTCTTGGCATTGGGAGTATAACACGGAAGCTGTATGTCAGGGTTTGGAAGCCACCACCTTAGGTGGTTTCCTGGCCTGCCACCCATTTTGTAAGTTAAGTTCTGTTGGAATACAGCCATACCTACCCCATCATGTGTGGTCTGTGTCTGCTCTGGTGTGGACAAGAGCAGGATTGAGCAACGGCCATGGACGCTGTCTGCCCACAGAGGCTCAAGTATATATGAGTGGGTCTTCACAGAAAAAGTTTGCCTGCCCCAATTCATGCTATGAACTTAAAAAAGATGCCCATGGTACGTTGTTAAGTGAGAAAGACCAGTGTTAATATACACACGATTGCATTTTTATAAACAGCAATGGGTGCCCCAAGTCTTCAAGCCCCAACACTTTGAGTATGTATGTATGTGTTGGGTTGGGTTTATGGTTATCTTCGAGCATCAGTGAGGGCAGGTCCTACATAATCATGGCCTCACTAACTTTCTCCCAGCATTCCTTATTCCTCTTTCTACTTGCTTCTCACTATGCCTTGAACGTGCCAAGCACACATGCACCACAGGGCCTTTGCATTGAATGGCTCCCTGATTCTGGAGCTCTTTTTTCCTATGATTTCTTTCCCCATCTCTGGTTTCTGTTCAAAGTCACCTTATCATTCGTCTAACCACTTGTTTTTTTAATTCTTTCATATTTTATTTCCCCCCAGATTTATTGAGATGTTATTAACATACAACATGGTTAAGCTCATGGTAGAATGTGTGATGATTCAACACACAACAGTTCAGCGAATGCAAGTTGGTCGCAACAATCAGGCTGGTTACCACCTCTAGCCCCTCACGTTATTACCATTGTTGCATGTGGGGTGATGACACTTGAGGTCTACTCTCGACATTTTCCCAGTTGTTAATACAGTGTTGTTAATTGTTAATCCTAGTCACCATGTTGTGCATTAGGCCCCCAGAATTTACCCATCCTACAGCTGGGCATTTGTACCCTTTGATCAATGTCTTCCCATTTCCCACCCCCTCTCCAGCCCCTGGAAGCCACCACTCTGCTCTGTTTTGACAAGTTTAGCTTTTTAAGATTCTGTATATAAGGGAGAACATGTGACATTTGTCTTTCTCTGTCTGACTCATTTCACCTAGCACACAATGCCTTTAAGATCCATCCATACTGTCACAAAAGGCAGGATTTTTAAAAAAAAGATTTTATTTATTTTTTTGACACAGAGAGAGAGAGATCACAAGTAGGCAGAGCAGAGGCAGAGAGAGGGGGAAGCAGGCTCCCTGCCGAGCAGTGAGCCCCATGCGGGGCTTGATCCCAGGACCCTGAGATCATGACCCAAGCTGAAGGCAGAAGCTTAACGCACTGAGCCACCCAGGCACCCCAAGGCAGGATTTTTTTTTAATGCCTGTATATTCCATATATATGGAATTTCAATAACATTCCATATATATTCCATATATATTTTCTTTATTTTTCTGTCAATGGACACTTCAGTTATTTCCATACCTTGGCTTTTGTGAATAATGCTGAAACAATTGTGGGAGTGCTGGTCTCTTTTTGAAATAATGCTTTCCATTTCCTTTGAGTATACTCCCAAAAGGGGGATTGCTGGATCATATGGTAGTTCTATGTTTAATTTTTTGAGAAACCCCCGCAGTGTTTTCCACAGCACTGCACCAATTTGCATTCCCGGCAACAGTGCACAGGGTCCCTTTTTGGCCTCACCAATGCTTGTTGCCTCTTGTCTCTTAGACAACAGTCAGATACACAAATAGTGACAGGTGTGAGGTGACAGCTCATCATAGCCCACATTTTCTTTCTTTCTTTTTTTTTTTTAAAGATTTTATTTATTTGACAGACAGAGATCATAAGTAGGCAGAGAGGCAGGCAGAGAGAGAGGGGGGAAGCAGGCTCCCCGCTAAGCAGGGAGCCCGATGTGGGGCTCGATCCCAGGACCCTGGGATCGTGACCCGAGCCGAAGGCAGAGGCTTTAACCCCCTGAGCCACCCAGGTGCCCCATAGCCCACATTTTCAAATAGCACCCCTCTCTGCCCTCTACATCTTCTTACCCTGTTCCGTTTTTTCTTTACAGAACTTTCACCACTTGACATACATTGATTTACTGTCCGTGCCCACTGGCACTAGGACTTGAGCTTCATTAGCACAGGGATGATGTCTGCTTCCTCTCTGTTCCATCCGCAGCACCGAGGAGAGTGCCAGGCATGCAGCGAGCACTCGCTGAGAGTAGTGCGGCTCTAGCAATATTGTTCAGAGCTCACAAAGTGAGGCTGTCCATTCCGCAGATACCGCTGAAGGGCTCATCAGGGCGTGCTGGTGGGATGGACTCTTCTTTCTTCTGGTTCAAGCCCACTCGCTCACACGGCCTGGACCCTCAGACCTTCTGCAGGGATGCTCACTCCAGATCCCATGTTTCTTTCACTGAAACTTATCCAGACAGAGGATTCTGGTGTGACCAGACAGCCCCAGATATTCCCACACATTGTCTGTGGGAATGTCACTTGGTGCAGTCACTTTGGAAATCATGTGGTAATGTCCACTAGACTGTCTACTAAGGCTCAAAGGGCTAGCTAGCATCTACCACTGTCAACTAGCAGTTCCATAAGTAAATTTATATACACGTTCTCCGTAAGGAATCTACTAGAAATTCACAGCAGCATTACATGTAGTAGCCCTTTACTAGTAGCCTGCATATGAGCTCTCGGATAACAAGAGACTGGAGAAATCAGTTGCGGTTTATTCACACCACACACTATTACACGTCAAGGAGACTGATCGACAGCACACAGCAAAATCAGCGGACCTCATGACATAACCATCTAAGCAGGGCACAAAGGAATCCATACCATCTGATTCCCTGCATGGAGAAAAACAGCCAAACTAGTCTGTGGCATTAGAGGTCAGGACAGGGGGTGGTGACGAGGTAGGGGGCTTCTGGAATTCTGGTCATATTTTGTTTCTTGTTACACAGATGTGCCCCGTTTGCGAGAACTCACTGAGCTATACGCTTATGATTTGTGTACCTTGCTATATGTATGTTGTACTTCAACGGAAAAAAATTTTTTCTAAAGATTTTATTTATTTATTTGACAGACAGAGAGTACAAGTAGGCAGAGAGGCAGGCAGAGAGAGAGGGGGAAGCAGGCTCCCTGTTGAGCAGAGAGTCCGATGTGGGGCTCAATCCCAGGACCTTGAGATCATGACCTGAGCAGAAGATAGAGGCTTAACCCACTGAGCCACCCAGGGGCCCCAATGGAAAATTTTTTTTTGAGAAAGGATTATCTCAAAAATTTTTATGATCTACTTGACCCGGAGCCCTGTGGATTGTTCTGGGGATTAAAGCTCCTGAGGATTTGATTCATAATCTTTGCCCATGAATGTCATTTTGTCTGAATCAGAACTATTTATTTTGGTCTTGTTTTCCAATTAGTTTCTGTAAACCAATTGCTGCTTGACTGGGAAGATGGGGCTCTGTTGCCATCTGGTGGCCACTGGTATGATTACAGCGGTAGATGAATTCACCGGATGCGGCATCCAGGTCTCAATGAAGCTCAGGGAGAGGGAGGTCTTTGAAGGTCCCTGAATCTAAATCTTCTCATTGTCAAGACCTTATTCACCCAGAGGTTTTCTGGCTCTTACTTGAATATCTCCCGTGGTGGAGCGTTCACTGCCTAACCAGACAGCTGAGTCCCTTCTTAGACATCTCTCATTTTGAGTAAATTCTTGAATTGTCTAGCCACTGGTCCTGGTTATGTCCCTGACGCTATTCAAATAACCACATCTGTTTCCCACACCTCGGCCTTCCAGATGTTTGGGGGCAGCCCTCAGACCCTCTGTTCAAGTCCTCCCTTCTGGCTGAATGCCCACAGACCCCCAGTCTCTCCTGCCTGCTTTCAAGTTTGGTTGTCACCCTGTCACAGAGACTCCTTTGTGGCCCCCAGAGCTGACCTCGTGCCCCCGCCCCTGACTTGCCTGCCCTTGCCCAATGCTGCTGCGGCGGCGGCCATATTGTTCTCCAGGCAGGTTGTTAAGAGCTGTTGGCAGAGATGGTGGTAGCTGGTGTCTAATTCCGCACTCAGCCCTACCTCTTCTGCTGCATGGAACCAAACCAGGGTCGGACTAGCCCATTTGTAGCAAACAGTGTTTGTCTTGAGAATGGAAGCAGGCATGGCAGCAGAATGGAAAAACAGTGCTTATTGGTAGAGAGTCTCTATTCCTGGGGCAGCCGGGAGACAGCTGTGATGAGGAAATCCTAATTGGCCACGTGTCAGGTGAGGAGCATGTGGCCATGGGGAAACTCTGAAGACACTAACTGCAGAACCCACAGCCTACTTTAGGGATACCGTGGTCTCCTGCTGTCAAAGTCCCATGGGAGGCAATGCTGGGCTGTCCTCCCAGATGGTCCCTGAGCTGGTGCGTGTAGGTTTGCATTCTTCTGCCAGACCCTGGGCTGTGGCTTGCAGACATTTTGCCCATCATCAGTTCTCCATGCTATTATTTGACAAGTTCAGGCTGAGACATAGTCCTGAGTGCTTTGCACATGCTTTTGCTTCTCACTACAGCCCTTATTCTGGGGGCAAACACGGCATCCATGTTTGATGTCATAGGACATCCCTTTGATGTCATAGGACAGGGGAGTCTGGGGGAACTGCAACATGCCGGAGAGCACCCAAGGGTGTGCCCCGGATACAGAACCCACGCTCTAGCAGAGGGAGAGAAAATAAGTCTTTTTCAAAAGCACTTTGCGTGGCCCAGGCACCGTGCTAGGCATTGGGGGCATAACCAGGAACAAGACAGACCCAGTAAGCCCTTCCAAAAATTACAGACCCAAAGGAGTGGTCCTCAGACATTGGTGAGCCCCATTTAAATAAGAATATATCAGACTCCATCCTTTTCGGGGTGGAGTCACTGGGTGCAGGGTGGGACCTCAGAATGCGCATGTTCCATGTCCTCCAGTGGGACTGTGATGCAGATGGTCAGGGCACCATACTTTGAGAAATTCTACTACAAGTCAGCGACCCCTAGGAGCTTGTGAGACATGCA